>WNKI01000002.1:146621-361423 GCA_015350385.1 Aculops lycopersici
ATTTAGAGAGCTAGAATTGAGTGACCTGGCATGGGGAAGGCCGCAGAACCGGAAGTAGGCAACACAATCCCAGTATGCGTGGTGGTCATACTCTCCATACATTGAAAGTGGGTGTGTGTTTCTCTGTGGTTTTCCACCTTGAATTTGGACAAGTCTCGCTCATTGTCTTGGTCTTAGTCTCTCGACCTCTGAAACCGGGAGTCGCACATTGTTGCTATAGCAAGCCACAGTCACCACGGCAGCACTAACCTGGTCGAAAGCTAGCCAGCCTGCTCACGACCGAGAACCGCGCACACCAATCTAGAGGTAGTGGGAAGTCTTGAATGAGGAGAGGACTTAGGTCTCGATTCAGGTGACGACGTGCAAACATACGATTTTACCGCCCATGTGACCCTATGTTGTTGCCGCCGCTGCCGTGGCCTCATATCAGTTTAGTGTTTGTGTCCGTGTGTGCATATAGCGCAACCACTTGGCATACTTTCTGCCCCTTCCCCGCTCACGCCCATAATTCTACATAAGCTTAGCGCCACGGCGCTAGGTACCCGCAGCTCGCGCCGGCACATGCGAGCTGCGCCGCGTGTGCGCTTGGCGCCGCCAATGAGAGCATGGGGATTCCGGTGCAAAGCTCCGCGCATTTGACCCAGCGCAGCGCCAACTGCGCACAGCAAGCTAACTGTCTAGCAAAACAACCACCTAGCTGCGCTAGCTTGGCGGCGGCGCTGCTGCCGCCGCTAAAGGTTGCGCTACTTCCACTGCTGCCGCTGCCATTGCTGCCCTGCCTTAACAAGCCATTTCATTCACAAATTCCAATTTCATTCATAATTTTCAGCTTTCTCATTCCCAACAGTAGAGGAGGTGAAGTTGGTGTCGATTTCCTTTTTGTACCTTTACAAGCCCAGCAAACTTGGCGTGAGTGTTGATATTTGGTTGTTGTCGTTGTTAGTTGCGCTGCTATTGCTATTGCATTTGTGGTTGAAGTGATGTTACTGGCATTAGTGAGCTTTTAATTCCGATTTGGACGCACCTTTTTACGCTCTCTTTCGTCAACGACAAGTTAGCAGGAAGAAGATTCGACAAGCAACACTAACAATAAGACTATACAGGAAGAGAGATAGATAGATAGATAGAGAGTCAGTTAATCAGTTTTCTCATATAATTTTACGAAGAAGAAGGTGATGCAATCTATTACTGCCTCTATATTTGGGTAATTTAGCCAGTTATTTGCTAGGTAAAGCTCGAGAGTGGGTTCAATTCAGCGAGGGCAAAGAAGATGATACTACAGAAACAGTGAGACCAATGTTATATCTCGAGACCAACAAGCTTGAAGACTGCATCTAGATACCAGATCTCAACCACGAATAATATTAGGGATACCACACAAAGAAAAGGTGGAGAAGATTCACGTTTGCATTAATTTTACGTTTTATATTGTTGGATAGGATAAGAGATTTTTGAGAGGGTCTCTTTACAAGACCGAAAATCCACATTATATATAATAACCAATATATAAATATTATTTACACATTTCATCATCTCGAGAGGAAGATAAAATGTCCATAAGAACATTTCAGGCAACTCGTTATTAAATACTATACTAAATACTAGGAAGATCAAAATAAATAGCAAGGAAATAGCATAAAGAGGAAATCATTTTATCAATTTCAATTACTTAAACCATATAACTTATACTAAATCCCACCAATCAAATGGCGACTAGAAAGAGGGTGAGTTTTTTAACCTTCAGAAACAGGTGGTCTTTTGTTTACATAAAAAACTAACTAATCAACCAAAAATCTGCCTATAACCCCAACAATAGCCGCTAACTCCAGCTCAATTGGCTGAGGCCAACGTGAAGCAACTCCAAAGTGAGGCCGCCTTGCCAAAGATGAAGGTCTCGGTGACGGTTAAAGAAATGATGGACTACATTGAGGCTCACAAAGAGGAGGACTATTTGGTCAAGGGCTTTGAGACGTCACCAAAGAAGAACCCATTCCGGAAAAAGAAACTCAACACCTGTGTCCTATTCTGACGTTTAGCTCAGTCGTCATCATCCTCGAGAGGCCAGCAAAGAGCAACTGAGATGAGAACGATTACTTGTCATGATAGAGATGCTGCCGTCTATACTTACAACGAATACCTGGATTACAATGATGAAGATAGCGTAGCAAGCTCTAGTAATAACACCACCAGCAACAAAAGTAAACAAGTCAAGTTTTGAGGAGATCTTATGGACTACATGTCGAGTGCTCATTGTATTGTTATATCATTTGGAGAAGGAAAAAGAAGAGATTATTGTTACATTTCATGTTTCATACTGCCCCCTACCTTGTGCACAAATTTTAACATCAGCATTTTAATACATATATATATATATATATGTTAAAATATATATATACTTCAGATCATTTGGCATTTTAATGTCGCCAATCATTGCATCTTCGTATCATGATTATTATCGACATTATCACCACCTTCAACACACCTACTATCATTCCAAACCAGAATGTAATCACCAAATAAAAGATGTTGTATAATCGGAAACGGACTTAAAACCTCATCCCTGAACTTGATCTTAGTTCGTCTGAAGATGTTATCCCAGCCTGGAGCGCCCGACAGATTCCATAATGTGTAGGAGTGCTCATTGAATGGACCCTTCTTGTTGGTTAGTATAAAGTCGACGGCTTCGAAAAATATAAAGTCACCCTTGTACATATCCACTTGTTCGAATTCATAAAAATTACTCGGTGAGATATACTTGATGCCAGCTAACTGAGATGTTCCGAATAAAAAGGGTAAAAATTGAAAGTCATCCATATTATACACCCCTCGACTACCTGCTGGCTCCAATCGGAATTTGGTCTGCAATCTTCGACATAACTTGAGGTAAAAGTGTGCAAATAAGGCGTGGATATCACGTCCGTGATTAGATACAAAAGCCTTTAGTTTCTCTGGAGTTACAATAAGCAGTTTGTCTTGTGTCAGTTTTTTGTCATCCTCACTTTCTTTTGTAACTAGATTACTAAGTCCCATGGTGAATATCATGAAGTTTAATTCGTGGCCAGTTCCATAGTCGATTCGCATTTGATTTCCAAATGATTCGGTGAGATAGTAACACAATTCAGACTTGAAATGGCTGTCACCTTGATGGTTACTCGCCAACTCATCATTGATAAAGTTTCTACTAAGAATCTTCATCTTATCAAACCAGTCTCTGAAAGCAACATGTCCAAAGCGAAGTGCAGTCCCGGGTGGTTGGGTGAGATTTGTTTCGTCGCAACACTTTTCAAGCTTTCCAAAAAACTCAGAACATCTGACAAATACTTCGTTTTGTATCGAGTACTTCTTATTGATAAACTTGGTTCCAGTTCCGTAGATACATTCGCACAATAAGTCTATGTAAGTTGAGATATTCTTGTAACCCAAACTAGAGGTCTTGAAAAATGCAACATCCTTCTCGTTGTTGATCCTCTTTGACATATGAGCTGGATTGGAGTCTTTGAGATCCTTTGGTATGGCGCGAGTGTTCGTGGGCATTTTTGTTACCGTAAACATTATTAGATATATCTTATAAGTTATCCATCATTACAAAATATTCGATGCATTTTGCGACCCGTTTTGAACGAGCTAATCGACGTGTCAGCGCATGTTATTTGTAAACACACCAATTTCACTTGTCTCACGTGCTCATGTTTATCATCGCACAACGTGTGGCCATTTTACCGTTACAATTCATTAGCTTATTTAAATCTATTCAACTATTTAATTATAACAATGGCAAACACAAGCCAGGTATCCGAAACACCCTTAAGAATGAACCCCGAAGGCGGCGCTATGTTTAGAAAAGCGGTGAATTATATATTGACCGAATGGCCCTCTCTAACGTTGGCCATTGAAAATGGGATGGGAGGACCGCAAGCTATCGAGAAACGAAATTGGATTAGCTCAACTATTGCAGATGAGATGATCAAGGGTAAAGATATTGACTTGGAGGACTACCTTGCCGAAATGATAAACCAAGAGTATGATACCCTAATCGAAGATGGTAGCTTGGAATACAACACAAAGTGGATTGAGAAGTTCTATAAAGATTGTTTGCAGGGCAAAGTCCAGGAAGTTGAGAACGCAATCCACCAAGCCACTATTAAAAAACAAAGTTTGGGTAACATGAAAATACCGGCACCAGTATGCCAGACAGTTGATAGCGACGAGGATGAGGACGATGATGGAGATGCAATGGATTATGACGGCGATGAGATTCCAAAGTTGGTCTAAGTCTTAATTATCTGTTTAACATTATTAGCCGAGCAGTTGATTTAATACATATAGACTTGACATTTGATCTAATTCACCAAGTTGTTTTATTTTGTAATTAAAATGCTTTCCGTCCAATCAAACTGTATTTTCATTTAAATATCCTATCCTAACAACACTGATCAGAAGTCGATCGTACCCTTGCATGGCTTCACTGTCTGATCATTGTCAAGAACATTCGTCTGCTTTATTTTTGAAACGCTATCGCCGGATCCAATTGAAATGACTCGCTTCCGCTTGTAGAATTGAGAATACCAAAGTCGGAACTGCTTGAGTGTTTTGTCTTCTGGAATAAATATTGGATTTTTCACTAGCTTCTTATGATTCCAGATCACCAAGTCACGTTCGAGCATCTTGATCTCGCCATACAAAACCCACTTGGCCATGAAGCATTGGAACAAGGATCTCTCTGTATATATGTGCTGAACATACTTTGTTCTTCTGCCACCCAAAGGTATCGAGTTCATGATCAACAAACCTCGGCCATACCACTTGGAGTCATAGTATATGGTTACTCTAGCTGGTCCGATTTGGTTAGCTCGAACTGTGATATCAAACACTCTCAGACCAAAGACACTTATCCATGACTGCAACTTGAACTGAGCCATGTGAGTTACCTTGCCAGAATCATTGAGCGTTGGTCGCCAATCAGGCGAATACTGGTGCTTGAAGTATTTCTGTAGATAGTTGAAGTCACCAAGTTCCGTTAGTTGGCCACCGAATACAAACAGGTCGCCATGAATGCCCTCAAAGTGATTTGTGTCGGCACCATTCTCTAGCATATCACGGATATCCAAGTTAGATGTATGGCAAGATCTACCAATAAGTTGCCAGTTCTTCAAGCTCAACTCGCTCGATGGAACTAGATGCCAACTTGGTGGTTGCCGGTCAATGTGATGCCAAACGTAGATAAAGTTATCAACCTCGACAGAGGTCCAAGTGTTGAGCCTCGCTTGTTTCGGAATACTGGCTGGCTTCGAAGAGTTGCTGCTCTTTTGGTATGGAATCTTGACACACTGGCCGTCGGAAGCTCGGAAAGTCCAACCATGAAATGGGCACTCAACGCAAGACTCATTGTTTACTCGCTTCACCTTGCCACCAATTCCAATATGGACGCCGAGGTGAGGACAATAGGCATCTAAAACGCTTACTTCCTTTCCATCATCTGATCTAGTTATTATCACATCTCTTCCGAAGATTATGCCCCGCTTAATTTTACCTGATTGGACCTTTGCCGATTCCATAACCGGAATCCAGCCATTGGGATAGACATGCAAATCATCATTGTTACTGCTACTATTACCGTTACTATCTGTGTCATGATTATTCTTGCTGTTAATTACTCGACTTCCCCTTTTAGTTTTGTCATGCTTACTCAAATGGCTATTGGAATCGCCGCTAATGCCGCTGCTACTGCTTTTGCAACTCTCGCTATCTGAATGAATCTCATTGTGCTGCTGTTGCTGTTGTTGTTGCTCATTGTTGTCGTGGAGTTGATCGCTCATTCGGGAATCAAGAGGCGAATGATTCAATCTACTTTCATTCGTTCCTATTTTCGTTGTAACACTTTGCTGGTGGACGTGGTGGCGCTTCAATGCAAGCTCATTGTTAATCTCAGCCAAAGGTTTGCAGTATTCACTTGTGGTCATATCCTGTGACAAGTTGTTTGGGTAAGTTGGAGAGAGTTAGTCAGTATGCGTTGGCTATCTAAACACAATAAATTTACCTGTTGATTGTTGGGCTTCCATTACTTACAAGTTCATAATTGATTGGCTCCAAGACTGCTGCTAGAGCTTTCAGTATGATAACAACAACAAAGGTTACTGTAACAAGAGTCAATTGGACCAGTAGATAACTGTCGATAGGGTTTGGAAAAGGCCATACTTGAACCACATAGCTAATTAATGGTGCGGCCACTTGATGATCCATGACTATGATGAGCTTATAGCGAGAGGGAAAAGGTGAACGTTAGGCAATAGAACTTTTTACTTTCGACCATTGATTTATTTGTCCGTTTTTTCTCTGCCTGTTCACTTGCTCCATCCAAGAAACTCAACACAATAAACCAAGGGGATGATGCATCGCCGAAAAATCTCAAGTGGCCAATATTTTCATTAATCCTTGTACAAACAACATATGGAGTTCTCGGAATTTCCAGAACTCCACAGAAGAGTAGTAGCTGGTTGGTTATACAGAAGACATAGACGACCGACACAGACTTCACCACCAACATCACGATAACCACCACTTCACCATTGCCACTACCTTCACTATCGGGTGTTGTGGTCATTCAGTTTTAAAAAAATACGCTGATTTCGCACTGCAAAAAGGAGAAGAAATAAAGGAAAATTATCACCAGTCACAACAAGTAGTGTTTTTTGTTTATACATGGTAATAAATTTAATCTATTTGCTTCACCATATACACATATAATTTGTGTAATGTGAAGCAGCAGGCAATTTATATGATACCAATCTTGTTGGCGACATCGAGCGCATCGTAATCTGGAGCTAACCTGACGTATGCCTTCTTCTGTCCATCGGGTCTAATCAAGGTGTTGACTGATTGAACTCCAATTTGATAGAGCTTCTTCACCGCCATCTCAATTTGAATCTTGTTTGATTTAAGGTCAACGATGAATACCAGAGTGTTGTTGTCCTCGATCTTCTTCATTGCTGATTCAGTGGTCAGCGGGTGCTTGATAATTGAGAACCTGTCCAGTCTTGGTCGATGTGGAACAGACTTCTTGGGACACTTTGGCTTTCTCTGCAGAATCTTGGTGTGGGGTCTACGGAACGAGGCCGAGGTTCTGACCTTTCTTGTCCTCTTGGTCCACACTCCCTTCTCAACCTTCTTCTTGGCGGATTGGGCCTTATCCACGCTCTTCTTGGTGGCGGCAGCCACCTTGGGGGCAACTTTCGGTGCCGCTGCCTTAGTTTGCTTCTTCACCTTTGGGGCCATCTTAATAGTTTAAGGATTTTACCTAATTGTGTGAGTGATAATACAAATTAAGTTGGTAATTATATATGTCAATAGTTAATATATAATATGATCAGGGCGAATAAATTTAGATACAAGCTTGTGGGTCATGCACCCTTACAACTTCACGTTGAGGCAATGAAAAAGCCGCTTATCCACATGAGAGAAAAGATTGCATTCGCTCACATGGACGGAAGCATTCTCAGCACAGTGTGCGCTAAACTGGGCATGCGCGCTGTATCGCGCACCGAAAAACGCGCAAAGTTTCAAAATCCACAAGCTGCTGGAATCGCACGTGTTTTTTGTGCACATGTTTCGATGTTTGCAGCGAACTTCAATTCAGATTGATTGTTTTCATTTTGCACCCTAACTTCACCAATCACCCTATTAGACATCATGGCGAAAGATATTAAACTAAGACAAGGTAAGAAGCAGCTGAATAGATCCATGAAGGGGAGAGTGGAGAAAAAGCGCAAGACAAAGCCAGATACCAAATTCAATGGAAAGCAAAATGGTAAGAGCAAGAAGCGCGAGGTGGAGGATAGTTTCCAAGATCAGGATGATTCAACGACAGTCAAGAAGAAGCCGTCCAAGGCTGAGCTAAAAAGCGTGATAGACGGACTTAAGAGGGATCCTGGCTTGTTGCTGGCAAGGAAGGCCCTCAAATATATTCCGTTTTATATGAAGTCCGAGGGATTACTAAAAAAGTTGTTGAAAGAGATTATCAAGTTATGGGCCGAGTCGGGCGAGAAAATACGAGTTGTTTGTCTGCTATGTCTTGTTAGAATTTATACCAAGTTGAAGGATAAAGAAAGGAAACAAACGATCATCAAGAATCTGTATGAATCATTTCTCGAAAAATGTCGCATTACTAAGCAAGATACCATGTCCATGATTGCATTCATGCGCCACTCTCTTGTAGAACTTTATAAATTAGATCCTCAAATAGCATTCAAGCAAGCCCAAACATCCTGTCAACAGCTCAGTATAACACTCCGCAATGCATGCACTCATAAGAATGAGGAAACCTACAAAACAGTCCTAAATTGGCAATTTGCTAACTGCCTAATACTACTGACTAGTCTAATCATCTCACACGACGACAACAGTCCCGTCAAATCGTTAACTCATCAAGTGATACAACTAAACTTGGGTTCACTCAACCTTCTTAGGTCGCCAAGATACTATCCATTTTATTGCCATCTCATAGAGAATCTAATTAATCTGACCATATCAACAAGCTCCTTCATACCAATAATGCCTCTACTCATGGGCATTTTGGATAGAATCAAGCTGGAGAGACCGAGGAAGTCTGCGGAGGAAAAGGAAGTGGATGGTAAGCAAGAGGCTAAGGGTAAAAAGAAGCTGAACGGAAAACAAAACAAGAAAGGAAAGAAAAGTGACGACGACTATTCTGAGGTTGACGATGAAGATGAGGAATCTAGCATTAATGAGAGCGACATAGAGGATGATATGGAGGATGAAGAATCGGGTGACAATAGGAAAGCCAAAGAGTATAATTTGGACCTACTGAACCATGTGAGTCTCGACGAGGCTCATACACTCGAGTACAACCTGGCTGTTCTAGATCGTCTTTACGATTTGATACTCAAGTACTCGGCCAGCCAGTGTAATAAGATTGCATTCCCCGAGCTCATGATGTTACCTTGTGTTCAACTCAAGAAGTGGCTCAAACAAAACCAATGTGACCATACGAAAAAGTGGAAAATTCTATTCGACAAGATAAAGGCTGATGTTCAAAAGGTTGAGGAGGCCAGGAAATCTGTGACTTTCGAATTTACCAACTACTCGGCGGTTGACGCTTGGGAGAAGAGAATGAAAGATTCAAACTCGCTCAGCTTACCTAAGATGTTACCGAAACCAGATGTAGAATAATAATTTCTCACAAAAGTTCAATTAGTTAATTTATTGAATAAACTTTTGGTGGAGATAACAAAAAAAAATTTCAACAATCTTGTCCAACTAAATGAGCACCGATTCCATAAGTCGGTGCATACCGTTTGTTTGATAGATGATAAGTGCCGGTCTCTTGTCAGCCGTGTAAACAACCCTTATGTAATCCAACAATGGAGCATTAATATAGCTCACAAGTTGGAAGCCAGTGTAACCTCGCAATAGCAACAGGTACATCTTCTGAGCCGGTCTGCTCACCGCCAAAGCGTAAGAAGATCCTTGATACCGGAAAGTCTCGAAGCTATCAATTGCTGGTAGATCAATTGTTTGATACAGATCAAAGAAAGCAGAATTGAATGAGCTGGAGTTCTCAATTGCATGAAATATGTAGACATGAACTCCCTCAACAATAGTATATGGATCCGAAGTTGAGTAGCTCATCAAACTACTCGTCGTCTGGACAATATCTTGAGCTGGACACTGCGCTCGACGTTGCTTGTCTTGTATTAAATTGTAGTCCTGCGAAATCAATAGGAATAGAGCTCCTCTGTCGGCAATAAAGAACTTGGCGCTATTGGGCGACTCAATGGGCAGTGGTGGTAGAGGTCTCGATGAATTGCCACCAAGAGAGGCAAACACTGTAGTCATGTTGGTCTGGTAACCAGTGTAAACACCAACATTGAGATGATAACTAGTCGGTCTAAACGGATAATCAATCTGATCCAGTGGCAGGAAGTTTTTCTGGCCAGGGATGTGATCGTTGTTGGGCATCTGTTGCTCAGGTAGCTGCCAGCTAGCAAGATCATTCAATGCGACTTCGACAAATCCAATTACGAGATTGTTGTGATACGATTGCCTATCAATATTCAGTGTGACTATCTGGGCACGCAGCAGATTCAACTGGTCTGCAACCATCTGAGCTTGGCCATACTTGACTAACTTTCTCTTTGGCTCGAATGTCTCGTAAACAATTGCAGTAGGCGGCCTGGCTGCCAATGATTTGATAGATTTTTGCACTTGACTATCGATTGTTCTTACCTGTCTAGTTGGATAACGCGGTGTGACTGTGGTATACGAGACATAAGGAGGTGGCGTCCTCATAAAGGACACATTACGGCCATTGTAGATGATCGGTCTAGGTGCATATGTACTAGGTTGTGCATAATGCGGCTGGCTAACCGGATATACAGGTCGTTGGGAGGCCATTTGTGACATTGGTTGTAGATCATGATAACTGATTGGCGCCAATTGCCTCATGTCGTTACCTGATGTTACAAGTCTTGATCTGTTTTCCTTGATTGGCAGGAGATCGCAGGTGACCTCGCAATCCGACAGAAGACCAGATAGTCTCACCATGTTCCCATAAGTTCCGTTGTATCTTGTCAATAGAGGTCCGTTAATTACCAATTCGTTCTGGCCGGATGAATCTATTGGTAACAAATTTGTCAACTTGACTCCATCGATGATGCCATTCTTCTCGTCAATCAACAGGTTATCCATGAACACATCGCCCTCGATGGTGAGTGTCTTGTTGAATTTGAGCTCGTCAATCACAGGTGAGAGTGGTATTGCTTTGGCTTTCAAGTCAGGGAAATCGATCTTATTAATTAGGCCTTGAACAGCGAGTTCCTTGTTGATTCTCAGTGCACCCGATATCGATTTCTTGTAAGGAATAATGATCATATCACCAAATGGTGCGAATCTAATGCGCTTCAGATACTCGTCGACAGGTAAGTCGCCCAAGAAAGTCATATTGATCGGCGCATGAAACTCGACATCAGACATGAACAACTTGTGACTGAAAATTGGCAGCGGCTTGCCATTATTTGCAATTGTTACAACTCTTGCTTTCATCTCGTCAACATTCACCCCATCAATGAGACCTTGCGATCTCATCTCTCCAGTTACTGTTAGTCCTCCCAGGAATACTTTGTTTCTGATTGGTCTACCCAACGAAAGCAATTCCTTGTCGCCGTATGTTACCGAATGATGTGAGAATTCAGTTAGATTCACTCCATTCAAGCGGCCATCGAGTTGAACTGGACCCCTCAACACCAGTTGATTTTCAACTTGTAAGTAACTTGAGTTTAAGAAAACCAATGGCGAATAGATACGACGATGCAAGTGTGGCGTTGGATTGTAACCTCCATTGGAACTAATACTCTTGAGCAATATATCCTCTGGCCAAAGGTTTCCATTGACTCGTCTGGCTTTAATGTTACCATGAACAATAAGTGTGTTGAGTATAATCTCACCTGTTGAGTTTCTAAGTCGCTCTTGGCTAACGAAAGTCTGCAATTCGCTATAGGAGATGTTGTTGATATTGGCTCTTGGTCCAAAGATAGCACCTGGCGCTAAAATGCGATGTGGCTGGCCGGACTTGTGCTGATTGTGACCTGAGGCATGATGAGGTGGCACGATAACAATATGTTCAAAGGACTTGTGTCCATAAACAGGCTCAATATGTTGATTACTTGGATCGCCGCCACGTGAATTGACACCGGATTTCAACACAAAGTCATCCGGGAAGCTCCACTGATTTAATGCACCAGGTTGGAAAAAGGCAGCTCTAGCTCGGAGGGTATTCAATCTGATTGGAGTGTCGATCACTTGCTCATGCTGACCGGCAAGGACAAGCTTGTTTCTGATGAACTCCAAGGGGCAGTAAGTATGATTGCCTATAGTTGTGGGTCCAGTAAAGTTGTTTGCTCTGGTATCCAAAACAAAGTTACCCTCAACGTCGAGATTATCAATATAAATCAGGGACGGATTCTGTTGCTGCCTCTTGATACCGGCAGTTATATGTCTAAAGTCATAGCCATTGATGAGTGGATACGATTTCGAGTAATTGTCAGGAATCGTGCTCAGCTGCTGCTGGTCCAATAACTTGATCCTATCGATCACACGCAATGGACGCATGAAAGTTTTGTGACCGGAAACCAGCTGAGGGGCAAAATTGCTACGATTTGCATAATAGTGAGCCTCGGATAGAGGTACTCTTCGAATAGCTCTGCGTGTTATGTCAACATTGTTGATTAGATGAGTGTTTAGATTTCCCAGTATCTCGACAGGGGCGTTGAATATAAACTGACCAGTTACAAGTGGTGTGATAGTCGAGACATTTGGATTGGCATAGCCGCCGAAGTCAGGTCGTGGGGGCAATGGATTCAAGTTGAAAACTTGATTTATCCTAACTCCATTAATCGATCCATCAGTGGTGAGCCGATTGATCTTGACACCACCCATAAAGTGCTTGAACCCAGATATTTGCTGGATACTAGCGTCATTTATCTTGACAGAATCAACAATTATCGATGTGAGATTAATCCTCTTGTTGATCAAATTGTTAACCACCAATCGTCTAGCTCTTATGGGTTTGGTGAACAAAGACTCTTGGAATAAACTTTGATACGTCTTGCCTGAAAGGTCTCCTATCCTGATTGCGTTAGAAGCTAAACGGCTAATATTGTACCCATTCAATAGAACACTCGGACTACCTAGATCAAGTTTTTGGATGTTAAGTCTCTTAAAAGACTTCCTACCAGTAATCAGCTGGTCGCGAGAGTCTTTTGTGATAAAGTCCACTAGAGTAATGTCGTTGAATGTGCTGTTGTAACCCATAACCAACTCTTGAGCACCAATAGAGGCAAAACGTAATGGTGGTTGGACGCCGTACTGGCCAGGAATAATATTAGCAGGCCCATTCTCAATAATCTGCACTCGCTTACTCGTTATGTCAATGGCGTCAATTAACCTGTACCGTTCCTCGTTGATCTCGCCATGTATTTCCAACAAGTCGGCCACAACGTCACCTAAAAATGTAACCTTGGCGCCGATATCCTGAGCACCCTGGAGACTAACCAACTCCTTCTCGAGCTGATGGAACGGCAAACCGTTGAATCTCACGTCGGAGTTGGTTACACCCTGACGACCAAAAGTCACTTGCGAAGCCTGAATATTATCATAGAATCGAATCTTTCCATCAAATCTGACAGGAACACCTGGCACAGTATTGGATGTAACGGCGCGGTCGAGTTTGTTCCGTATGTGAGCAAGACGAATTTTTGCAAGCTTCAGTCTATTCTCAACTATTGCAGGTGAGTGAGCATCTATAAGCTGGTAGAGTTGTGCAGGTGGTTGTAGGAACTGGCCTCCAATCAGACTGATCTGTGGGCTCTCAATCATTGATCCTCTAACAATAACACTACCATTAACAACTACTCTAGCCCTGATAGTTGTCATGTTATTTGGTGCCATGTACCTATCCTGAGTTCGCCATAGAGAGCGACTTGATTCGATCAACTTACGAGATTGTATCTCTCTTCCGGCAAGTAGATTTTGCAATTGAGAAAAACATGATTCAACAGGTTGGTATTGTCCCTTTTGCTGATATGGATAACTTATATTTGGCCTTGGTAGTGGCTCGCCGGGGAAGTTAAGTATAACCTTACTATAGCCTGGTTTCCTTGTTAGCGTTATATTTCTTGGCAACTTGTAGGGCCAAAAGTGATCGTTCAATTGAGAGTAAAGGAAAGAGCTGACCAAACCTGATGAGCCAGTGGTTTCCCAATTCTTTTCCGTACTAAATATTAAATAATGATCCTCGCTAGGTCTTCCACTTCGTGAGATGTTATTTGGATTGATTGAAATCGAATGGGTAACATGGAGAGGGGTAAATGGCAGCTTGATGAACTGATGGTATCTGATTGCTTTCTCATCGCCTCGAGCAAACTTAAGTATAGCGCACCCTAAGAATCTGGTTGGTTCTTCGTCCTCATTAGATAGACGCAATGATGATAAATGTAATTGGTCCTGTGCAATCACTATGTAAAAGTTCCTATGTATCCTCAGCAACTTCACTGCATGAGGCCGCGCAAAAGAGTCTCGCTTCTCCAACCTGTCAAACTGCGTTCTTTTCCACGAGTACAGCTCCACATTTCCCCTCGACCGGCTGGTCACCGCAACCAGGTAACAGTGATCCGGTGCACAGGATATATCATAATCGACTAGCGATGGATGAAAGTTAATGGTTTGGATAGATTCCAAATCGTTGAATCTTGGTATTCCAGCTGCATTCTGCTTGACTCTGTAGATCTTAATGTTTGACCGATAGGTCGATTCAGCTGTCATAACAGTGACATTGTTTGATATAATCCTATACAGGAAGCGAGTGTTGGGGTCAATGAAAGTGGCCACCTTCACCTGGCTAAACTGAGGTCTTTGCTGGGCATTTGCTGGTGTCAATAGTGAACTTGCCACAGCATGATAGAGACAGAATAATAGAAGGGTCTTCATGGTAACATTACTTACCGTTTACTCTCTGTAAAATGGGGAGTGTTCGTTGAGATCAATCCTTTATATAGTCAAAACCGGAGTGAAAAAAAAGTCTTGGTATTGCATCAACCCGATCGGGTTGATGCATAACCAGAGGGGTGTGTGCCATTGAGCCCGACGCCCGAAGCACACAGAGAGGAATTTAATGCACGCGGGGGAAAGAGTAGGGAAAACACAAGCATGCGTCACATGGAATCCTCTCTTCCTTTCTGATAGAGAATTCAAACTGAGAGCGCAGATAAGCAAGAAAAAACAAGGGACCCGATCTGGATGGCAATGCTGCTTTGCGTTGGGCGAAAAAGTACGCATGTTGTTGCTGTGCGTGAGTTTGCTGCTGCTGCCGAATCGCACACCAGACAAGCGGATGGGGAGGCAGTAGCAGCAGCAGCAACAACAGCAGGAGCAGGAGCAGGAGCAGGAGCAGGAGCAGGAGCAGGAGCAGAAGCAGGAGCAAGCAGGCGGCGGCGGCGCTGCCAATGCTGCTGCTGCCTCCGCCGCCGCCAAGTGCATGCGCCGCTCGCCGCTCGTCGTTCGTTGAAGTCAGGCCAAAACAAGCGGGCTGGCGATAAAACACACGGCGAAATTGAGTCGTAGGAAATCCATTTCACTTCTGCCATCTGCTTAGAGAGGAGTTACAATAGTTATTATCAAATAATTATTAAACCTATTTATTTATAAAAATCCAAAAAAATAAAGTAAAAATATAGATTCACCATCAAAGAGCATTAAATACCCAACAAGAATATATAAAAATTATATTATTGAATTTAGAAGTCAATTGGAGAAGTGAAAAGAAAAGAAGATGAATAACCAACCAGCAGCAAACTCTATGGCATCCCTGTACGTTGGCGACCTGACGCCCGATGTTACAGAGGCCACCCTATTTGAGAGATTCTCAACCGCCGGCCCAGTTCTATCGATTCGTGTTTGTCGCGATATGATCACCCGTCGCTCCTTGGGCTATGCCTATGTTAACTTCCAAAACCCAGCAGACGGTAAGCATCCAATCTAATTTAGCAACATCAGTCTATTCACCGGCCTATCTCCGTGCAAATGATGAAATACCTTAGTCCTCCGATGCTCTGTGCGATCAACCACCTTGGAATACCAAGAGAGCCCGGTTGATGCCAGGTGCTAAAAGAAGATAGCATACAACATACTGACATTGCAAATATTGCCGACTTTCACTTTGCCTCTACACTCATTTGATCTAATACTAATCCATTCTACCAATCTACTCTTTCCCACACTCCAATATATCTAACAACTCTACTGTAACTTTGTAGCTGAGCGTGCTCTTGACACGATGAACTTCGACGTCCTTGGCCAAAAGCCCATCCGTATAATGTGGTCGCAACGTGACCCTGGATTGCGTAAGAGCGGAGTCGGAAACATCTTCATCAAGAATCTCGACAAGAGTATTGACAACAAGGTTATGTACGACACCTTTTCCACCTTTGGTAACATCCTCTCGTGTAAGGTGGCTCAAGATGAAGAGGGTAAGAGCCGCGGCTACGGATTTGTGCACTTCGAAACCGAGGAGGCAGCCAACATGGCCATTGCCAAGGTAAATGGCATGTTATTGAATGACAAGCAGGTCTATGTTGGCCGCTTTGTGCCCCGCAAGGATCGCGAAGTACAGATGGGCGAGAAGGCCAAGAAGTTCACCAATGTTTTTGTTAAGAATTTTGGTGACGAGATCCAAGATGACGAAAAGTTGAGGGATATGTTCAAGGAATTTGGAGAGATTGTGTCTGCCAAGGTGGCTAAGGAAGACAGTGCTGAGGCAATCAAGTCCAAGGGCTTTGGGTTTGTTGCCTTCGAGACAGCCGAGGCTGCCGAGAAGGCTGTCGAGGCCATGAATGGCAAGGACATAAACGGTCGTCAACTCTACGTCGGTCGTGCCCAGAAGAAGGCTGAACGTCAAGCCGAGTTGAGGAAGAAGTTTGAGGAGCAGAAGGCTCAGCGCATGAACAAGTACGCAGGCGTTAACTTGTACGTCAAGAACTTGGATGACCAGATCGACGATGAGAAATTAAGACGTGAGTTCGCCGCTTTCGGCAACATTACCAGTGCCAAGGTGATGACCGACAGCAACGGTCGCTCCAAGGGTTTTGGTTTCGTCTGCTTTTCCACAGCTGAAGAGGCCACTAAGGCTGTCACCGACATGAACGGCAAGATCGTTGTTAGCAAGCCACTATATGTCGCTCTAGCACAACGCAAAGACGATCGCCGCCAACAATTGCTCACCCAGCAATACCAGCGAGCTTCTCAACAAATGGCTGGGAACCGTCAGCCACCAGCTGCCGGACCAGGCATGCACCATCTACACCACGGAGGACCACTCTCAGCTAACCCAATGATGGGACAGCAACCAATAAATCCAATGTCAGCCCAAGGCGGTGTTCCAGGTGTGGGACCTGCCCACAACCCATACATGGCAATGCCACCTAACTTCCAACCATATCAGAAGTTCCCAGGCTACCCAGGTCATCCACAACATGCCATGCAAACTAGACCACCTCGTTGGGCTGGTGTACCACCCCAGGGACCAGGCGGCATGGCTCGCCCTTACATGATGAGACCAGGACCAGGTATGGTTCAACGGGTTCCAGTTCCAGGACAGCGACCACAAATCCCGGCACAATCTGGACGCGCAATTGTTGCAAATCAAGCCAGACCACCAAGGCACATGGCTCCAATGGGGCCAGGCGTTCGCCCACAAGTCCAAGGCCAACCAGGTGTCCCATACAAGTACAACAGTGGTTACATGCCACCCGCACAAGCACCAAATGCCCCAGCCAATATGGTCAACGCTGTGCCAATTCAAGAGAATCAGGTCGTCAACTCGGTGCAAGTTCAAGGCCACGAGCCACTAACAGCCAAAATGTTAGCTGGTGCGAGCCAACAGGAGCAAAAGGACATGCTTGGTGAGCGCCTCTACCCCCTCATTCATCGACTCCACCCCGTGGAGGTAGGCAAGATCACTGGTATGTTACTCGAGATTGACAACTCCGAGATCTTGCACATGCTCGAGCATCCAGATTCGCTAGCTGCTAAGGCGGAAGAGGCTCTCGCTGTTTTGCGCAGCCAGAATACAAGTTAAATCTGTACCAACTAAATCTACATAAGAAAAAACAACCCAAAAAAACAGAATAATCCACAAAAAATCGTAACAATGTAAACTTCCTTCGTGATCAGCTAAGGAACTAACAAAACTTCATCGAAACCACTTTGACTCTATATTCAAACGTTATTACATGCAACTCCTCTATAAGCACATATATCCAAGAAATCGAAAAAAGAACAAAAAAAATAAAGATGGCAGAGTAAAAATACACTTGTTTGTTTTCAGAGTTCTAGTTGCTTTTGGTCATTTGTATTAATAGTTGGGTTTGAAAGCTGAGCATCTTCAAGTCGTGTCGAAATATGACCATTGTTGTGTCGTAATCGATCAAATCTAAATCAGTGGCCAAATTGCTGCTTAGATGTTCCAACATCTTTTTGCATTCAGGCAAAGCTTTTGGGGTATTGATTCGATTGCCAACTTGTCTCTCTAGGGTGAGTCTTTCTCTCAGATCTAACAGATAGTTTCTTAATGAATCAGTTATGTAGGCTATGTTAACGATGTGGAATTTTCTTCTTGATATCTCATCATGTGAATCATTGGAGACAGCCATTGAGTGGATGTTGAGAGCCCTGGTTAATGCCTCCACAATCAATCTACCCTCTCGAGTACAGTCCCTCGCCAATGTATTTTGACCAGGATTATTACATCTCGAATTATTTTGACTACCGCGCTCTTGAGACTGACCAAGCAAGTCTACCACGATAATGACGCTTCCATTCGACGTATCGCTCTCGTTTTGTGGTGCAACCGGTGGTTCCTCGACGCTTGCAATCAACAGTTGGAGTATGAAATAACTGCGTCTTTCCTGTATTGCTTTAACTCCCTTGGATACTTCTCTTTCTTCCATAATCATCCGCACAATAGGTTTTGTCAATAAATCTATCACCAATTTGTAACATTCGTCGTTGAAATGCTTGTTTTTAAGTTGAATCTGCTTCAAACTATAGCTCTTGAGGCGACCTATGATATCTTGAGCTTGGGATGTATATATGTCATTGCTATGGACCAGTAGGAATAGAGATCTCATAGCTTCGGTCCAATCCTTTTCATATCGTGCTAGCGATTCCTTGAAAGATTTCATCCTGACTCGTTTAGTATGATCGGCTCTTTGAGGATTGGAGGATTTCATTCTAGCGCATAGTCTAGCTAGGGCGGTGACTATCTTATCTACGCAACCACTCATCTTTGATGTTAGATTTAAGAAATCCATGTAGGATGAGGACTCATTACGAGGATTTCTATCCATTTTGGATTCATTAGTGAGCTAAATTAATAAACAATAGATTGAAATAAACAATCGATGCGATAATGAATGTAAGGGGCGCTTGCTAAACGCAGGAAAGAACGGATTTTATCCAGCGAACTTTGGCCTCTCGTGCAACCAGATTCTTGCGCGATGAAACCGATGCCCCTCAAAAATGACACTTGCATCATAAACAAACAAGCCTATTCTGAAATATATCTAATGTACAACATAAATTGGGCTGTATTTATAATTTGGTTTATTTTTCTAACTCTCGACAAATATTGAGTATTATTCGCCCATCGGTGATAAAACAGCCAATTCCAATTGTTCGTGCGAAACGGGCTTCAGATGACCACATGGTAGTTTTATATTAGCTCGAGCGTGACAAACTGGACCCCTTATCTCGAGTCTGTTAATTACCTTTGCCCTACTTCCATATTCAGCTAATGTCTCTGGAAAATCTGGAACCGGCTTGCGCCCCTGGATGTCAGGTTGCTCTGGATAAAATTCATCGCCTGGTAACAACGCCACGGCTCCGTCTTGATATGTCGATATAACTGGCAACCATCTTTCACAACCTCTACTCTGGCGCTCGGCCGCAAACTGTCTAAGACTGTCAAAGTCGTTGAAATTACACATCCTCGACAGCTCATATACTTGAGGGGGAGCAAGAAATACATCGGCTGTGGAATGTTCGTCGAGCATACCTGTTGGAGTGCACCACTTTAATGTTGTTACTTCCTCATTGTCGAGCACAACTTTTGGCTCAACCTCCAAGAAGCTAACATAGAACATTGTATCGCATCGTTTGTGACCCACACTTGTTGGAGTTAACCAGTTCCACCACTCGTACAAAGACCATAGGTTTGGACAAAGATTAGCCTCAAAACAAAGATCCAAGAATGAAGCGGCATCCTTTCTCACTCTGTCTCGCCAAGAGCTCAAGTCAACATTAACGTTATCACGATCCGATAGTGGTTGATAGGAGTCGGCTTCATCGCCGGGCCTAGTGAGCAATAAGACACCTGTTTCCTCGAAGGTCTCTCTCAATGCAGATATACGCAAACCGATGTCGGCGGGCAAAAAGTCTTCTGGCTTGCTAGTTGCGCTTGCTGATTCTTGAACTATCTTTGAGTCTACTACTATGGGTGGCCTTGGCCCCTTGATTGATTGCGAGAATACCGCTAAATCTTGTCTTGTTAGATTGAACTTAGCAAAAAGGTCCCACCACCTTGGCGAAAAGTCGGCCTGCTCCACTCGACCACCGGGGAATACATAGGCTGAGGCAAGGAACGAGCTTAGGCCACTTCGCTTGACCATCATCAAACGGTAGTCATATTGGCTTTGGTTAGTTGATGTCGATGGACTCGATTGAGCTGCCTGTTGTTGACTTTGGTCTTTTGAGGATGATCCATCTTCTTGCCTTGAATTTTGAGCACTTAGACTTTCCACAATGGAAGATTTAATTATATTACTATTAGATGCTATAGATGCTCTAACTGAGGCCCTCGTGACGATGATTAGTGATGAAGCTTCTCGCCAAGGTTGCATTTTGAGAATGTTTGGGTGGATGAGCAACAAGTAGGACGATGGTCAATTTAATTTCAAGAGAAAATTTGGTCGCGTCCACTAGCTTGGCGACCAGGTTAGTTTGGTCACTTTTGTTATATTTATAATATAAAATTTACCCTCAACCAGCTTCACTTAGTGAAATTAATAATACTTATTATATTTAGTTTGTTTAGTGGAAGTGGTAGTGGTAGCTTTGGTTTCCCTTATCTAGTTTCTTCTTGTTAGACTTTGGTCTATTTACTCCAAGGAGATATGGCCAAGCGTAATCTCAGTTGCCATCATTTGCCTACCATTGCCATTGCCACTGCCACTGCCACTCTCTTCCTTACCTTCTTCCTTCCCCTCCTCCGTTCGCAGGCACTAGAGATCGCATATTCTCTTTCGCCTTCTAGTATAGTAGGCAGCGACTACCTGTTGCTATTGGTGGTAGTGTTGTTGTTGTTGGTTGCTGGTTGCTGCTACTCTCTAGTGTATCTTGCAAGGAGCGACAGAGTGCCGCGCACACAAACATACAGGACACACTGGCGTCAGTCAGACAGGTTGGCGGGCGGCAGCAGTAGAGAAAACTTTAAGGAATCTCAAGGTAGCCAGTGGGTTGGCACAAGCGAGCCAACTTGCATTGAGTTTACCTGCCAGCTAGCTTGCTCTTTTGCGCCCTGCCCAGCGACAGCTCTTATCGTCGTCGTCGTTGTCGACATCGTCACCGACATTCAAGCTAGTGTGAGTATGTGTTGTTTGTATGAGTTCTTCTCTCGTTAGCCTAACGTTATTGTAGTCACTAGTTGACTCAACCCCCTTAAGGAGTAAGCGGAACACACGAATACATTGGCAGTGAAAGAGAGTGAGCAGTTTTCTAGGTTTAACTAGCCGGCGCCAATTTAGACCGCACAGCTTACGTTGTCATGTCGCTAGTTGCTTGGTTAGCTAGCTCAGTAAACTGACTGTCTTGTATGAGTTTGTTTCGTTCAAATCACTTTCTCTTCCTCCCTCAACTAACACGGGTTTGTGATTGGTGCTACAAAGCAAAGAGCTGGTAGCAAGAGAAGAGAAGAGGAGAGAAAACCTGTTTGACCCAGCAGCCAGTAGGAATAACCTAGTGCCAGTTGGTCTTGGTGGTGGTGAGTTGTTTGTGTGGTGTCTATCCAAGTTAATAATTTAGTCTTCTGTTTGTATATTACTTTTTGTGCGTGAATTTTTAGGCCTTGGCTCGCGGAGGATCTAGCTGGTGAGCTAAGTTGAGTTAGAGAAAGATTTGAGACTCGTTCGTCAATGTTGCAACTAATCGACACAAAAGGTGGAGGTTTTACTTTTTGTGCCTCCTTTTTTCTTGGTTTCCGTTGTAGTTGTCGCCAAATTCTTCGTCTTCCTATTTGTAACTAGTAACGGGCCCATCGATGAGTCACCGCCTGCTTGGCGTCATTTGCAATCGACGATGCTCTTAGGTTGCGTACTTTTCGCGTAGATTACCTCTTTTATCGAATGGAAGTTTTCCCTCATGTCAATTGAACTTACAAGTGAAACTCTACCCATCACAGACAGGCAAACTTTTGTTTAAGAAGACCGATTTTCGTCTGCTTGTTAGTAAGTTAGCTAGCACGCCATTTGGATGCTGCTAACCAGACATATGGGAACTTCATGAGGAATTATAACATAACTTGCACTACTAAGCGAGAAGCCAGCTGACAGCCAGTTAGTCGTCATCATGTAAAAGTCATCGTGTTACTGGCAATAACTATTTTAACTTTTGGAACAAACCAAGTGACAGAATCAACTTTCGACGAGCTAAATAAGAGTAAGCTACAGGCTTATTATTGCTGAATTGGCAAGCTAGCAAAAATGAACTCCACTTGTCGCGTCTTTGCTGCTGCATGTGCGGCGCACAGTGGCAGTAAAAATAGGCATCTGGCTAAATGTACACACAACTTCCGAAGCGCGCTAATTTCTGTAATTCCTCATTGATTTTCCTATGAAATTTGCACTCATCGGGCGTCACCAACTACAGTGCGCAACACAACAAACTTGCATTCTCTCGCTCTCTGTGTGCGTTACACTGCTGTGTCGTTTCTACCCTCGGAGTCACTCCGTTCTAAAAATTGACGTTTCGCTCGCTTGTTCGCTCCCTCTCTTCGGTCCACCGTATATCATTCTCATTCAATTGCATGAATGTCCATGTAGTTGTGATTATTTATATTGATCGTCATCATAAAGAATATTAGGTCCTTTATTATTTATTTGCAACAAATCCATCAGTGATCATACACAAACTCTATCTAGGCAACTATAACTAATTTTTGCTAGCAAGCAGACGCAATTATATCTTGCAAATGTTTTGTCCAAAAGAAGAGAACATTCAGAATTGATTGTTTACAAATCATCTATTGAGGTATCATCATCTCTTATATTATAATTATCATTATAATAATCTCACAACCCATATCATCATCTGGGAACTTTATTTCCACCAAGTTATACCGCTATCATTAATCAGTAGAAATGGAAATTGTTCCTCACGATGAATTAAAGAGTGCAATGGCCAAGCTAAAGGCTTTGCCAACCAACAAGTCCTGCTTCGATTGTGGCAATAAATCCGCCTTGTGGGCCAGTGTCAGCTATGGAGTATTCCTTTGCATCGACTGTTCAGCAATTCACAGATCATTAGGCGTTCATATCTCATTTATTAGATCAATAACATTGGACACAAATTGGACGCAAGCTCAACTAAAGGCCATGCAATTGGGCGGTAACGCAAATGCCTCCGCCTTCTTCAAATCTAATGGCTGCGATACTAATGAAGTTCAACAGAAGTACAAGTCACGTGCTGCATCGTTGTATAAAGCAAAATTAGCTCAGCTCGTCAATGGAGAGAAGGAATCACCTGTTCCCGAGGAGAACGAAACAAACGAGACCAGGAGCTCATCAAACAACAACACTGATAGTGATAAGAAAGCCGAGCCAGAGGCCAAGCAGCCTGAAGTAGAGAAAAAAATCGCTGTCCAAAAATATAATGCCCCAAGTAGTAATCCAGCAAACAATAGACACATCAGACCTCGACAGAATAACCTTATCAAATCCAGACTAGCTCACATGGCTGCCAGAGCCAACCAACCTGCGGAGCAGGTTCGCGAGAAGGAGGCTGAGACCAAGAAGTCTGGCCGTCAACTATCGGATTCAGATGATTCAAGTTTTGAGGATGCTTCCAATGTTGAAGTTATCATGTCCTACAGCTCATCTGGAGTTAAGAGAGAGAGGGCGCCTGTCAAGAAGAAGGTTGACTCCGATGAGGAGGCAGAGAAGAGCTCGGCCGATGTTATTGCAACCTATTGTTCGTGGAGAGACGATAGAAAGTCGGTGACCGCAGAGGCAAGCACAAGCAAGAAGACAGAATCTCTGAGTTCGAGAGAGGCGACAAAGTCAACTAATAGATCGAGCTACGGAAGTAGAGACGACAACACTCGATTTGACAAGGCAAAGGCGATCTCCTCGGACCAATACTTCGACAAGGAGAGAGCTGCCGAGGACAAGGATAGATTTCGTGTTGGTAGATTTTCCGGTTCAGCTGCAATCAGTAGCGACGACTTCTTCGATAGACCACAACAAATTCCAACCGGCTACTCAGCTGTCATGAACAATGCCAATCTGAACGATGTCAAGGATTATGTTAGAGATGGTGTCAAGAGTGTTGCCGAGAGATTCTCTTCACTCACGACGAGAGTTATAGATTCCATTAATTACGGTGAGATAGGTAGGGACTGGAATAGAGACGAGTTGAATTAAAATCATCATGTCACCGAATAACACCTTGCATATGTCAATAAGCACCCCATGTTTGTGCATGGAAACAAAAAATTTATGTCAGCTTACAATGAATTAAAATAGGTTAACCAGTAGAATCTCGTCGAATATTGTATTATTTCCAACAATGAGGTTTTGATCTGAACATTGGCGCGCGGCGCGCTCGTTAGTTGCTCACCTCGTGTTCAATAGCATAGCGTTCCTTTTTGAACGTCAGTGTGTTCTCGGATCTTGTCCGATACACATCTGGAACAGATACACCTTATTTCTGCTATTGATCTTATTTGATTGATGTCTTGTGTCTCTGATACAGACTATCAAGATGATGACAACGGAGTGCATTGGATGGAAGCAATTCCAGATGACCATAGTTGGAATATTGGTGTGAGAAGAACCGAAAATGATGTAAAGCAAACGGATATTCGAACCATGACACTTGGACTTATCCTCTTGGCATGGTGATGACAATATCTAAACTACACACTACAAACTTTCTGATTCGGCTACCTTCACTACCACAGTTCATGAACTATGTCAGAAATTTATGAGATTGTGTGATGAACTGGAGGTCGCCGCGAATTGTTTGCCCTATACTCCAGAGTCTTATCTCAGGAGTTCAGCGACACAGGCATGAGTACACCTGAAATTACAATGAAGTGTTGATTCCATTTTGAAACTAAATAACGCATTATAATAGCTAGCAAGTTTTCCATACTTGCGACTCGATATGATTGCAATCAGCTGATCCAGCCGAGTTCTGAGGATCAGATAAAAATTTGACGTAGGCCTCTAATTTCGGGCGCGTTGTATCGTGTAAGCTTTGCGTGCATTTTCGTGGCAAGCACTTGTTATTAGTGACAGTCAGTGAGTCGCACAACAATATTTGACATCAATCTCTCTTGAAAACAAAACAACAGATCAAGTATCAATGTTTAATATTTGCACCAGGATACTTTTATAATTTTATTTCATCTCTCAAGGGAAGAAGGAAGAAAGAATCGGCGAAAAAATGGACGTAGAAGCAGGAGGTAGCTCCTACCAAAATGGTGAGGCCCAACAAAACCAGTTGCCAGGACAAGGCAAGATCGAAGAGCTACAAAATGACGTTAGCCAGCTCACTAGCGTGATGCAATCGAATATAAACAAAGTATTGGAGAGAGGTGATCGAATGGACACCCTTAATGAGAGAAGTGAACTGCTATCAAATCGAGCCAACGAGTTTAGGATAAACTCCCGGACAATAAGAAGAAAGTTTTGGTGGCAAAATATGCGATTCAAATTATTAATCGGATTTGTTGTGCTCGCCTTGGTTGTTGTTATCATCTACTCGATTACATCGAAGTAAGTTGACTGAGAAACTCGAATAATTCCTACGGATCTCCACAGTAAAATTGTTATCATCAATCAAAGAATATAACTCGCGGAGTCGATATCTTAAACAGCTGTGAACTCGTGTAGATTCATTGGACTTGAATCTGTAGGTCATCACAATATCAGGTGTGAAAGGCACTAACATTCACCTTCCGAGATATACTTATCAACTGTGTTATCGATAAAAAGTCTTTACTCCTGACTAAACGGTATTGATACCAAGATCAGAGTTGAGAGCAGGGCAAAAGCTCGTCGCTTGGCGAGACTCTTAAGGCCTCACCTGATAATGATTTAAAACTAAGGAAAGTGAATCAGGATTGTTGTGTGGGATTGCTGTTGTGGTGGCCAATCAATCGTATCCCTGTCGATTTAATCGTAAAAGTGGCGAGTTGGAAAGTGATTCAATCTAATTTTGTTTTGCCTGTTTCCTTTGCAACCTCCTAAGTCGTCGAGTCTCTACATCTCGAGCTATCAATTTGTCCACTAGACAACAGTGGCTACACTGGCACCTGGGCGCCAGCTGCCAATTGAGTAGACTACCTGTTGAGATGTTCAGGTTTTCCTTGTCTCGCCTGCGTAACAGCTTCCGTTGTGTCATCTCGACAAGTAGTCTCCCAATGGGACTCCTGACTTTCCTCTCTCGTTGGCCAGCAATCGCCCCCGCTGATCTCGTTGCCCCTCCGGCTGATGATCTGCCTTTGCTTTGGGGTGAAAGTTTTTTGACTAGAAACTTGTCCATAAAGTCGGGATGCTCATTCTCAATGAAATCACCTGCAGCTAAATCAACATCATTATCGAATTTGCAATCCAGATTGCTCAAATCCCGATCGTTAGGGTTAAAGAAATCATTTGTATCCTCAAGTCCAGTGGCTCCTCGCGTCTCTTTGCGACTGCCACTTTTTTGCAGGTATTTCGATGCCAAATTAGTTTTATGTTGGCCATTACGCTGGAGTAGCAGCAATCGTCGTCTTCGCCGCTGACCGACGGATGCAATTAGTTCCCTTTGCATAGCTTGCAATTGACTCAACGTTGCCGAGACCCTCCTCCTGCTTCTCCTGTAACTACCGTGATGATTATAATAACCTACTTGGCGCCTACTACCAAACAAACTAGTCCTAAGGCTGTTAGTCTTGCCATTGCTACAGGTGCTACTGAGGTGTACAAGTCGCCTTTTACTTGTCCTTTGCCCAAGTGTCGCTTTATTCCATGGCGACAAGAATTTGTATTTCATCCTACCATCTCGTCTTTCGGTGGTAGCGGCAACAGCAGCAGCAGCATTAGTATCATGTAGCTCGAGCTCAAAGTCATCCTCGCCTTCGTTGAGGTCGTCGTTCTGTTCCAACTCAACATCCGGACGCGACAATCGCGCTGCCAAGTGTCCAAGATTCCTCCCTGTCCTTCTCCTATTCATCTCCATCTCCAACTCCCGGTTACGCAACAAAATTTTTGAGTGTCGGTGGCCGGGGAGTGATAGAAAGTCGCGTCCTAATTGTCTCTGCTCGCCCTGGTCGCCGGCCACTTGGCGCTCATGTTGTTGTCGCAGTAGCACCTGACGCTTAAGTTGTCTAATGAGTCTTCTTTGTTGCTCAGATGGCAATTCCGATCCCTCGTCCTGATTGTTGGGCGAGCGAAAGTTTTCTCCATGTGCATGTCTATGTTGGTGTCCATGTTTGTGGCGAGTACTGTGCCGATGACTCGAGTAGCAGCGATGGTCGCCGTCATGACTTCGGCTTCTTTGGCGCCGCCGCCGCCGCCGCACATCACGGCGACGATGATGATGATGGTTGCTGGCCAAGTGGCTGCAGTCGCCACTTGTTGACGGATCCCTTTGGTGGTGTTGGTGGTGATTATGACCACAACTTCGGCTGCGACTACGACTGTGACTCTGACGACTCGACACCCTAAGCAAAACTGTTTTGCCAGCCGTATTGTGAGCCGCGAGATGGACGCAACGCCGACAGACGCCACCTGACACCCTATGATGAATACGTCGCCTTCGAGTATGGGTGTGAGTGTGACGATGGTTTTGAGCACTCAACAAGTGACTGTGGTGCTGGTGGTGGTGTCGACTGCCACTTGCATTGCCGTGGTGATGATGTTGACGACAAAGTCGAGTACGATGTCGACCTGCGTCGTTGTCTTGGTCAACAGCTTCTGTAGCAAAGTAATTGCCATACTCTGCCAGTTCCGGTGGAGACTCACGTTGTTCCCTTTGCCTCGGCTGATGTCTCGCGGGACTTTGAACGTTCAATTGCCTCCTGCCACCTGTAACAGCTTCTTCACCTCCTCCTCCTCTTCCTCTGGCACTAGCATTAGCATTAGCACTAGCGGTGCCAGTGGTAGTGGCGAAGTGTAACGAATGGCTATAATAATTATCTCCCTCTCGTCTTCGTGTGTTAGCTGATGCATCTCTCCTGTTTGTTGCGGCATGCAAATCGGAGTCCTGATGCTTGCCGCCTACAAGTCTAATGTTCCCGACAATTTGGTTAGACTGCGATTCACCTGTTGCTTTGAACTCGCGTTCCCGTAAATCATCATGCTGACCACTTTGACTTCCACTGAGAGGCAACGCCGCATCCGTTGTAGCTTGTCTTTCTTCTTTAACCACATCCGGCGATTTGACTACATCCACAGGTTGCTCTTCATTTGCGTGCTGGCCGTTAATTAAGTTAGCCAACTGCCGTGCGCTTTCCCTCTCTTTAGTCGCATCACTTTGCTTTCCATTTCCGTTGCTGGTATTTGCGGTTGGAGTGGCAGTAGCCAGCGAGTCCGGCGACATCAACTCGCCAGCCTCATCCTCCTCCAACAAGCGCCATTTGAACCCCTCGGCTGCGGCACCGATCTCCGCCGAGACGCTCGGCCGCCCGTGACCGCCACGGGAACTGCGGCGGCCGTTAGACAACAGGTCGTCGGTTGTGCGACCAAGTTGAGTCAAGTGGCGCTGCTTCCGTCGGCGCCTCTGCTGGTGCCGTTCAAATTTGCGCCTCACTCTGGCAAGTCGGCGGCGCGACTTGCGGCTACTCCGGTGGCGCCTCAAATACTCCTCAGTCAGGCTGCCGGGTTCCTCGTTGTTGTTGTTGCTCTGAGTTGAGTTTGTGTCGTGCGAGCAGTCGTTACAACTGCACGGATTTGAGGAGCAACTTGTGCCTGTTGCTTCACTAATATGGCTGCAAACACTTGTTGCAGTAATAGGCGACGCAATACGGTAGCCGCGTTGGTGGCGGCGGCGTCGCTGCAATTGATGCGGTCGCATAATCAAATTTGAACGCCCGTCCAGTGGGTTGCTATGCTTGTGATTGTGACCATTATTATTATTATTATTATTATTACTATTGTGTTTCTTGGTTGCTATGTAAACAATCGTCTCGCTGCTGCAACAAGTGGAACAACAACAATCACTCGCGCAACTGCAACTTTCACTCTCAGTCTCCAGATCCTCTTCACCCGACGAGGCCACCAGAAGGTCCACGCCTAACCCGCTTGCCGCCCTATTGTTGGCACGCAACCACCCGCGCCGACCACCAGTTGATTCGTGCAGGTAGTTGACTCTAGAGCGTCGGCTATTGTGATGCAAGTGTCGTTCATGGTTTCGATTGGACTCGATAGAGCTACCAAATTGGGCGACGCAACTGGCGTTCGTGTCGCTCAATCGACTTTGAAGCAGGAGTTTCCGTTTCCGCTTGCTGCCACCGCTAATTCTGATAATTTTCTTACTTTGGATCTCATGATGGTGGCGCGATCTCAATGCTACTCTATCTCCTCGCTTAAAGCAACCGGCACACGGACAACCCCGCCCATCCCACTGGGCGAGCGATGGGTCCAATTTGAATGTCGGCTGCTGCTTCTGACTTGTCGCTGATGCATTAAACTTGTTGCTGTTGCTGCTGCTGCTATTGTTGACTAGTGGTAATTGGCTTGGTGTTTGTTGCTCTTGGTTCAATTGCTGGTGACGAGAATTGGACTTGGTTCTGGGATACTTTTGATCGGGCGAGAGGCAACGTGTTGATTGTTGTTGATGCTGCTGCTGCTGCTGCTGTCGTGTTTCATCATTGTTTGGCTGAGGCGAGTTTTCTAATGACATCGAGGGGACATCATAAATCGGCTCCACCTGTTGCCCGCTGATAGTTAAATTTCTCGTCGCATGTTCCCGCCAATTGCCTGCTGCCAACGACCCTCGACGAGAGGCTTCCGATGAGGCGCCACTAACTACACGCACCAACTTGGCAGTGGCCTCCACCATCGACGACTGATCCTCATCAATTGGTCTTGCTTGTTGATTGATGCTGCTTCCGGTGGCTATGGATGTGGTCAAGTCTCGCGGGTCCAAGTTGAATATGGGGTCTAGCTCGGAGCGCGTCGTTATCGGCAAGATCAAATTGTCGCTTGTTGGCACTAATTGATAAAAGTTACTAGATTGCTTGGCGTGATTTTGGCTCCTGATTTTGTCGTAGCTAGCGAGCCAAGCATTCTGTTGCTGGCCACTACCGCTGAAGCCACTACCCGAGATCGAGGCACTAAACTTGGCCTCGTTCAACTTGCAATTGCAAACTCCCAATTTGCACAACTCCAACTCCGAAATTAACTCCTCCACTTCTCCACTTGAATCTTGTCTCTCTAACTTCACCTGTTGCTCTTGTCCACTGACTGATTTTGACTCGACAAATTCTCGTTGCCTACTGCTAGCTAAACCCATAATATTAACGCGATCTCTCGCCTCTCCAACGCCATAATCTCCCACAGCTCGGTGCTGCTCCTGATTCTTGGTCGTCGTCGTCGTCGTTGTGCTATCCCCTGGCTTCGGATGCAAGCTTAACTTTAGCTGCTCGAGCGAGGAATCCTCCGAGGAGTCGGTGGCTGTCACTCGGACGCCACAGGAAGAGGAGTTAGTGCTTCTCGAGGAGGATAGTAACGAGGAGGCCGAGGGTGAGTTGCTACTGCTACTAATGTTACTATTGCAGTTGCTGTCTCTAAAGTTGCTGGTGCCACAATTTGCGCTTCGAAAATCGCCACCACTGCCGCCGTTGCCTGTCCCTCTCCGTTGGCCACCTAAGGAATGGACTCGGTTGTTGTGGTTGTGGTCGGCACCTCTGTCGGCGCAGCAGCCGGAGGAAGTCGACGAGGAGGATGAGATCTGGCGTTGGTTTGTTAATGCCGCTTCCTGTTGCTGGTTGGTCTCTTGATGATATTGATGTTGTTGTTGCGCTTTTGAACTTTGGGCGCCAAATTGAACGAATGACTCGCTAGATGAAAAGGCAAATGACGACGAGGAGGGCGAAGTGACACTAACCTCGTGGCCAGCGGACTTTGCCGAGTTACTGCTACTGCTGCTGCTACTTAAGCCGCCGCTGCAAAGTGGACAGTTTAACTCGACTACCTGAGCGCAATTGCATTCCAAGGGACACGGCGCGCTAGTGTCCAGCAATGCAACAAGTGGCCTCCTGTTTTGGTTAGCTAGGAGATTTGTTGTTCGAGTTGGAATATTCAAGTTGCTTTGACTCGAGCGCGAGGCACTGAAAGTGGACGACACTTCGAGCAAACTGTCGTGTTGGTCCGAGATGGAGGTGGCAATGGCAGTGGCAGTGGCGGTGGTGGTTGTTGCAGCATCAATTAAGTTGCGACTCGTAACAACGAGTGGCGTCGGCGGTGGTGGTTTTCGGTTGAAGCTATGACATTGACTCTGGCTTCTACTTTGACGATGATTATAATGACGAGCGTCGCAGTCGTTTAAATGGCGCGAGCCACTTGACTCGCCGCTGCCGCTGCCACCGCCACCGCCACCGTGAATTCCATTGAGCGATATGGACGCCAGGTAACTTTCGCTGGCTCTAGTTGCGTTTAAACCTCCATCTGTATTTAAAACATCTGATACTCTGGGCGTCGGTGGCGTCAATTTCAAGTTGCGCGTAACTTTGAATTTGTATGAATTATCGCTAAGACTCTTATCTGATTCCTCCTCCTCCTCATCTTGCCCTCTTCTCTTCGCCTCGCTCCGGCGGCCGTCGAGTTTTAGCGAGTGCCGCTCAACTCTGGACTTCTCTCTTTGCTTGATGAGTCCACTGGATTTCTCAGTGCTATTTAGCGATAGGCGAGCCAGCGACTCTAGCAAGTGGCCCACCGACGACGAGGAAGAAGTCGAGGTGGAGGTTGAGGTTGAAGTGGAGCTTAAAGTTGAGTTGTGCTGCTGGATGCTCGTAGAGTCGCGTGGTGTCCTTAGTGGTGGACACGAGGTAACAAATTGACGCTTAATTGAGACCTCCTCGTCTGGCAAACAAGAAGATGTTTCAGGTAAAAGTGGCGAGGTTTTAGTTTGCTTGGTGGCGGCTGATGCAGGCGCTGATCCTGGTGCAGCCGAAGCGGAAACTGACGAGCTAGTGGCGGCCTCCAGTTGTTGCTGGAGTTTTATGAGATCTCTGGTTGCGCTTAGGGTTGAGGTGGACGAGGCCAATGAGTTTTCTCGCTGACAGAGTCTGTCTTTTTTGTGCTCTTGTCTCAATGTCGACCTTTTAAGCTTCAATTTTGACTCGAATAGATGGCGACCACTTGTTGTCGCTGACTTTGTTCTGCTACTAGCGGTGGTTGAGGTGGTTGAGCTTGAGCTTGAGCTTGATAGAGTTGCAGAGGAAGTTGTGGTGGAGCGACGGCGTAAGAAGCGCGATGAAATGGAACTAGAGTGGAATGGCCCACCACCACCTGTTGTCGACTCACACACAATTAAGAGATCCTTTTCGTCCACACCAACCACTTGTTGTTTGCGTTGCTCTTGCCACTGGCCACTTTGTGGCCCTAACCTCTCACTAGATCCTCTGGTTCGAGTTGCATCATCAGCATCAGCATCAGCATCTTGATTATCACAGAGAGTTGAGCTTTGGCTTGTTGTTCGGCTACTCCGCCTGTCATTTCCATTAATACCACTGTTAGTGCCGCCGCCATTTTGGGTTCCATTATCAATCTCAAATAGTTGATTCAAACTAGAGTTTAGTAGCAGCGATAAGAGACTTGAGCTGGCCGACAAAGCGGAAAGATTATCTGATTGGCAGTCGAGTTTTTTGTCGACGAGTTGCTGTTGCATTCTGAGACGAGCTTCTAGTTGCGTTTGCGCCAGATTCACGTAACAGGTGGTCGCGGTTGCCGTGTCTTCTCCTTCAATTTCTAATTCTAATTCTATTCCTCTCTCCCTTTCCCTCTCCCTCTCTTCTAGCTGCCCGAAGTTGTTGCGCAACTTGGTGCCTCTAATCTTTGTCTCCTTTCCGTCGTCTGCTTCTCGCTGGTATATTGATTCTGATGTGCTTGCTCTTGGTTGATGTTGATATAACGTTCTTATCCCACCACTCGATGTTGCATCTTCCTCAACTGCTAGTTTGGAATTCCGACTTGTTGCTCTTGCATCTTGTTGCTTGAGAATCAACTGGTGGTGCTGATTTATCTTATAATGAATGTCACTTTGCGTCGAATCATAATTATGGTTAGCAAATTGGTGGCTGCTTCGATAGTGTTGCTGCAGTGGCGACGGCCGCTTCTTTTCGTGCAAACGTAACGCCGACTGCTGCGACTCACTCAAGTTTGACGAGCTGAAAAAGTGGCAACATTTCCGTCGCATATTAAGTGTCCAGTCGACGGACATTTGGTCGTCGTTATGAGTTGCAGTTGAGTTTGTACTTTTAGAACTACAGCAACTACTACGACTACTACTTCTTCTCATTTGAGTGCTGCTTTTAGACTTGACAGGTGATGTCGCCGGCGATTGCGATAATTTGCGCTGGCCACTCGTGCGTCGCTCACTCCCGCTGCCGATTGTGACAACGCTGGTCTTACCTGGCGTTTCATTGGAATCGTCGCGGCCACTTGCGCCGCTCGCGGAGCTAACGGGCGACATGGTTAACAAGGGAGGGAATAAAAACTAACACTACCGATGACTAGCTTGCCACACAAGGACAACAAACTTGGTCGGCCGCTCACTTACTCAACAATTGAATAACAATACTATTAACACTCATTTGCCGCCACCGCACTAATCGCGCGCTCACCTTTCCCGACCACCTGAACCGACAACCAGCACGATGAGTGCGCGTCAACAATGCTGCCGCTGATGATGATGATGATGATGAAGTTGGCCAACAACTTGAATTGGGCATCGCCCATTAGGATGCTCAATTGAGTGGCTTGGCTCTTGTTAATCTGGTTGCCATCACTTCGATTGTTGTGCTGTTATGTTGCGCTGCTCTCTCGTACAGCTTACCCTCTCTCTCTCTCTCTCTCCCTTTCTCTCGATCTCTCACTTGAGATAGTTACCTAATCGCATTCGGCGTCGGCGTTCATTCATAAGTCAATTGCGTGTCGGCTCAAGTTGCTCTCACTTCTCTCTAACACACTTTTGTTGCTCACCCGCTCGCTTGCCAAACTCGCGCGGCTCTCTCTATCCCTTTCTTTCGTCTCAATTGTTGTTTTGCCTCCTGCCCGCAAACTAACCGATGGAAAGTGAGTGAGACGCCCGCAGTCTTTGTAAGGCTTTTGGGGGCTTTTGGAAGCGAGCAACAAGCCGAGAGCTGCATGCGCGAATTCGGACAACATGCGCGCGAAATCAACCGAGGCAAGTGGAAGGAGCAACAAGTGGCGGCAAAGCTGCAGCCCGCAGAAGCCGACACACAGACACCGTGTGCCCGTTAAAAGGACTCGCCGCGGCTCATGCGCAGTGAAAAATCTTAGCCACCAACCAAGGAATAGCCAGACAGAAATGGCACTCGCCAGTGGGCAACAAAGCAACAACCTGTTGCCCAGCTCCGTCTGCAATCCTTTGGCCGAGCCCGTAAAAGTTGCAACTCCACCGGCCTGCTGACCGCCTCCTTCTTTTGCCTTCGTTGCTCGCCTCCGTCGAATGGACAACGAAGCGGCACCGGCACCAGCGGAATCGTCGGGAGAGATGAGACTTTAGTTACAAGTGCAAACATGGGCACCACTTCTAGTGGTCGGCTCCAAGTGGCAAGCTTGTAAGTTTTCAGAGGCTAGCCAACCATCCAACTTGCAAGTTATTTGGGAGATATGCGAGCTCGCCAACTTGGAAAGACTCCAATCTCGCCTACAACTGGCCGCTGGTTACCAACTTGTTGCTTGAACTAAAAATTCGCGACCAACAAACATGTCCATAAAACTCTCTCCCCATCTCTTAGCGCCCGTCACTCTCTTGGTAAAGTGTGATTAGTTTACAGGAAGTGGAAACTCTCAGGCGGTTAAAGGGGGCGCCAGTCGGCGGTGGTTTCAACTGGTAAGCAAAGTGCAAGGTTAGTGTTACATTGTAGTTCAAATTGAGAAGATCACTTGTTGCTCTTCGTTTGTCGGATAGATAGATGGACGGAGGGACGGATGGATGGATGGATGGATGGCCAAGATATAAGAAGAAAAATCATGTGCATTCTTCTTCTTCATTCTCTAAGCGCCTCACTTCCATTCGTTTGCTAACGAACAACACCAACATCAACAACAAAGAGAGGATCTCGGCAACTTGCACATTACACGCAACTTGAGCTCGCGTTCCACTCCAACTAATAAGTCGACTTCTTTGCTCTTTTGGTTTGTGTCTTGTCTGGTCGCCTCTCATTAGCGCTGTCCTTTGAAGAGACTCAAGGCAAATGAGTGCTGATCACAGGAAAGGCAGCAACTGAGAGACTTCAATTCCAATGGAGGCGTCAAATTTCGCTGGCTAACACCAAATAGCTTTGCAACCGAGAGTTTCTCCTCTACTTAGCTACTATTGCTACCACTGGCACCGTGTCCTTCGATTGAATTCTGTCAGTCGGATGGTGGATTTGCTGGCGATTGTTGGCTAGCTTCTTCAAGTCAATGGCTGATAGTAGGAATTGAGTTATCTCATTCATATTGCACCATGACCACGGGAAACTCCACTCTTCTCCACTCGCAACTTTTCTCCGATGGTCAGTCTAGTGAGTCAGTTTACGATTTTGTTGAACTTGATGCAAACTCGCGAGTGGAAATTATTATTACTCTTCCTCGATGCCAAACCAAAACTACCCTGCAACCATCTGTTGATGTGTCGATTTTACGACTCTTTTTGACTCTTCTGAACACCAACCGCTTTGCTCAGATGCGCCTCTGAGGCCAACTGGTCAGTGGCTAGTCACCGTCGCTCTCGATAGAGATCCATTCCTCTTTCTATTTCGTGGTGATCGAAGCAACACTCACCGCCGCCGCCGAGTGATGTAAGCCACATGTTTAGTGAATGGAAATAGAGGCTTGGATTGAGATCGAAGACCGAGGTGCGCTTCGCGCGCCCATTTTGCTCAATACTCCAATGCTCTCGGCGACGTCGTCGTGTCTCTTGAATCAAATGGAATTGGAATCCTCCCCTTCTTCTTCATCTCGGTTGCATATGAATGTGATACCAACACTCCAAGCCAACCGCAACACGAATAACTCAACAGTCTCACAAGCGACGACAGGTGATTCTCAATTTGCCGCTTCCAAACTAACGCTTCTCGTTTATCTGAGCTCATCGTCGGACAGCTTGATGATCGCAATGGTCCCGGCCGTTTGGCAAGCTGGCCACAGGTGAGCTAAACGAGATGGTCTTAGATTGGCAAGCTAGCCTTAGATTGCAACGATCACACAGGTGAGGCTAAATAACAGCGAACACACACCTGAACTGAACGGAACAAAGAAGGTTGACTTTCTTCAGTGAAGATGATTCTGTTGCTATTACTGTTGTTGTTGATGATGATGATTGAGCAAGTTGATGATGTTTTTTGCATCATCCAGAGTGATAATCTCGACTTTCCATGGCAGAGAAGAAGAAGGCAATGGGAGGAGAAACAAAAACAACAACAAGCGCAGATAATGTAAAGGTTTGCCTCTCGATTTGCTCGCGCGCATCCTCATTTTTTCTACCTGGTCTCTATTCCAGTGGAAAGACTCATGAGCTTGAATCTCCATTGAATACCTAGCAAACAGTTAGAGACATGAGCAGTCAAATAAAACAACTTGTACTAACACAACAGAAGACACTGGCAACATGCTGCTAAAGTAACCTGTAAAATAAGCTTAGCAGACAACAGAAAACATTGACCCCAATTCCTGCTGTTTGCTCGGCGTGCCACTAGTTGCTGTTGTTGTCTCTCATTTCTGGCCGCCGGTGAGCAGGTAGTTGGCAAGCTAGCCACGGAGAGTCTTTGCGGCGAATGAGGATCCTGATGATGATGACGATCAAACAATGGAAATCATGGCCGCGCAACCAATTGAATTGCATTGCATCGCCTCCTTTCCCTAGCTCTCGGAGTCGATGTCAGAGAGTTACGCAAGCACTGCAAAGCTTATTATTTTTCTCAGTTGCTTCTTATCTCTCACGTCGCAGTTTCGTATAAATGCAATGCAATGCAAATAGATTTAGAGGAATAGCGACTTTGGATGATTCGAGGAAAAATTGTTTGTTTTTGCCTTCACTTTCGGCTCTCAAAAGCTACGAAAAGTATGCCTACGCTAATGTATTGCCGGCAGGTAGTAGTCACTAGGCAAATTAGTCGGCTATCTTGCTGCAGTTGGTTGTTGTTGCGAAAGTGGCGCCACTAAAACTAAGACCTAAACCAAGCAAGCAAGCCAAAATCCAATTAGACTAGGAGAAATCTCACTCACTCACTCACTTCGATGTTATTCAATTCGATTAAATGTATCCACTTTGGTTTCAGCTGTTGTTACACATTTATGCACAACCTAGCCACCGACAATCCGATCCGTTTGCCGATCAAATGGCTCAATAAACGGCCGCGAACCTTTCCTCAAGCCAAACTGTTCCCTTTCCTCAAACTCGAGAAATAAAGCGGCGCAAAAAAGTTTGTTAGCTTAACTGTTAGCTCGGGCCAGCTCAACTCAACTCAACTCAGCTCAACTCAGCTCAACTCAGGTGAACCTCGAGGCGGATTAACTAACAGAGATCGTTTTTTCCCTCTACCTTTCTTCATCTCCATCTCTATCTCTTTCAGGGCGGGTAATTGTAAAATTGGCCATCGGGTTGGCGGCCTGCTCAAGATGGAGAAAAAGGAGAAAGCCAGCCTTCGGATAGCCCCTCGGCTGAATCCCAACGAATCGGCGACTTTCCTTGGGACGCCTCGCAACTCGCGAGTTCGGGGCAGGTAGTCGCCAGTTGCAACATGGCGCCGCTTGGCCGCATCCATTTTCATGGCATTCAATTTGTTTAATGGCCAACCAACAGATACCAATGGCAAGCGACGATTGCAGCTTCAACTTCAACTTTCAACTTTAGCCACCAATCCGAATCTCCAACTCTAACTGCAGCACCAGCCACTTGATTGAACCAACGACGACGATCAAGCAAAAGCACAGGAAACTCATCGGCTCATTCGCTCACTAACTTTATGTCTCGTAGATGGTTTGCTATTTGAACATTTAAATTGTAAACTAACTAACTAGAAAGCTCGTCGCTAATTAACAAGCGACGAGCTGGCGATCGAAATGGCAATGGAAGTGCGCAAAATGGAATGGAATGGCGGCCAAAAGCGAGAGTCAATTTGCTCATCGTCTTCTTCGTATATCTGAAACTAACACGGCCACAGACTTTTTCAGTTGGCTGCAATCAACAAGCGAGCGAGAGAATCGATTGAGCCATTGGAATGGCAACCCTTTCGCTGTTGTCTACTTCATTACGCAATTCGCGCACATGCAACGGCGACGAAAGATTACGATCGGCCGCCAGGTAATTGCTGTCGGGCAGCCGACCATCGTTTGGCTGCTGTCCCCTTGCTCGCGCGATTCTAAATTCTGCTCTCTTATATATATGAGCAGAGAGGCGCCAGTAGTTGCATGGTGGTTTGCCTACCAACTTCAACGAGCACACACGCCGGCGAGCTAGCCAACAGGTGGTGGTGACTAGAGCTGGTTGCCGAAGCTAGAGCGAGATTCTTTGTGTGCGGTTGCGATTGGGCCAACTGTGTGTATGTAGCGCATCCGTTTTCCGTTGCTGGCCAAATTATTTTAGCTAAGCAAACAAAAATTTGGTTGCCGAAAAAGCAACTACTAAATTTTACCTTGCAGACGAGAAGAAAACGGAGAAGGAAGAGGGGAAAAATTAGAGATCATGATAATAGAGAAAACGACGATGGAGCTCGTCGTTTGGCTAATGTGTCGTCGTGATGCCGATATTTTGCCTCTCTTGTCCCATTGCTCTTGACTCTCTCTCTCTCTCTCTCTCTCTCTCTCTCTCTCTCTCTCTCTCTCTCTCTCTCTCTCTCTCACTCTATCTCTTCTCTCTCTCTCTCTCTCTCTCTCTCTCTCTCCATCTATCTCTTTCTCTCTGGCTAATACCAGTATTTCCATCTTTTTTTAGCTAAACGTTTGCAAACGGTGAGTGCAAGAGAATATAAACCGCCGCGAAAACCACCTGTGGAATATTCGGGCGTTCGCCCCCTTTTTGACCCACTGCTACGCATACGCAACCAACACACACTAAAGCCTCCGTCTACCACCTGTGCGCTAGCTACACGCTCGAACGCTCACCTGCTTTTATATCACACCAAGAATATTAACAGAATGAAGACCAACTACGACTATTAGAGGGCTAAACAATCGGGCGCATGACATTCGGTTGGTGGCGGCGCGCTCGACTGCTTGACCGGCAAGATTAACTCCCGACTTTGGTTGTAGTTGGGTCAGTCATTCAGTTAGTTAGTTGGTTGATTCGTTGGACATGATGTTTGGGAGAGGAACAGTTACACTCGTATTTTACGAATGCGTAATATTCAAGGCAACACTTACTGACAACATTAAGTCTTTCGGTGGCTGTAACGGCGGCGACGATGACGACAAACTGCCCGATAATAATGATGATAATTTCGTTCACTCATTCACTGTCCAGGTTGCTGGGTATTAACAGCCACAGCGGCGGCACGTAAATAAAGTTCGGCGACTGGATAAAGCATTAACCAATACGAACGGTCGATCACCGGCCAGGTGAGTTGCGCTACTTTCTCCCGCACTGACACATAGGTGAGCAGGTAAATGTGAGCGGCCAGTTAGCTACTCGCTCGCAAAGTACCGGAATATGCTAGAATATTGAACGAATGAACTCGGCCACTTAATCCGCGAACAACGAGACCACAAATCTCCGCCGCTTCCATAGATTCAACGCTAATCTTGGCTCGTTTTTCTCCCCTCCCCCTCTCTTCTCTCGAACGTCTCGTTTCTCTCGCTATCTTTCTCCTCTCTTCTCTTCTCTTCTCGCTTTCGCTTGGTCTGGTCTGGTCGTGTCGTGTCGTCGTTTTGTTACTGCCTTACTTTTGCTCTCACATTTGTGGTAACGAAATAACAACAAAGTGTAAGACAAAAAACATGCGCGCCAAGACACTCGCTTGCAGGGGAATTAGTGCGCAACCTAAACTCTCGGCGGGAGTTTCCTGCTCGCCGGTGGCGGCCGCTTCCATTCAAGAGCCCGACGGGAAGCGAGCCGCACGATTGGCGGCCGGCGAGAGGCGATCGAGTTTCTTAGCTTTCACTAGTTGCTTGCTAGTGCTGCTGCTGCTGCTGCTGTCCGCATTAACGCGGCACTCGGCGCTCACTTATCTGCTTCGGGAAAAGACAGAAAGCTAGCGAGCGTCGAATGAATGGACAGGTGCAGGTAGAATCAGACGAGCCTCGGGCAAGTGGGCGAATCGAGCTGAACTTAGCCGCCCTGTCTGTTTGTCTGGCCAGCAAGTTGGACTGACACGAACCATATGGTTTCGCTGGATATGTTTTATTTTTGGCCAACGCTGCCGTCGACGACGACTACGAGAAGAATGGAGCCGCTTCAGCTCTCACTCGCTCACCTCCCATCAGGCTGCTCAATAAAAAACAACCAATGAGAGCCGCTAATATGTGAGCTGAAAGTTAATCTGTTACTCGACCGCTTGATTGAATCTTTTGCTAGCTGGGCGCGTAGACTTAATTACGTACACAGGTATATGGCTAGATGCTGTCAGATCACTGACTAACCAGCGGACGGAACGACTGACTGGATGACTCACTTGATGCTCATCGGCTCGCTGGATGGTGGGCGCACTCAAAGCTTCAGACGAGAGTGGCTTCAGATTCGAAACGGAATTTGAGTTTCCTCTTGAGGGTAGACAGGTAACCTGGAGAAGTGAGCAGCCGCATCATGAGCAGCGACAGCAGAAGCGGTAGCGGAGGCAACAAGTTGCTACCTCATCGTTCAGTCCGCTGGCCCACGAGGCAACTCGATTATTTGGTGGTCGACGCTCATCATGCAAATTCGCTTTGTATGTCAGCCGATCTCATGCTCACATACACACAAGCAGCCACTTGTTGCTGCGCCGGCAATCACTTGCTGCATGCAGAATGGAAGCCGTTACTGTTGTTGCTGCGGTTTGCTTCCGGTTTGCGGTGTGCACTCGACACAACTTTTTCTCCCGTTGATGAAATGCAAAAATTAGAGAAATTTTTAGCTAAACTGAGCAACTGGGATGTGCAAGCCGAATGAAAGTAACGAAAGTTGAACTTTCAAACTTGGACGTCCTCAAGTCATAGTGACGTAGGGTTTCCGCTAGACAATCAATCAAGCGGCTCTGCAAACCGATTGGATCCCTCCCTTCTCTTGGTCATTCAGTTTATTGAAAGGCTAGCGGTACTTGGATCGAGTCGAGTGCTTCGGTGGCGGTGGTTGTTTATGTGGTGTACACTAAAAAAGATCGAGAGAGAGGCAAGTGTATCTAATCAGCTGGAGTGGCCAACAAAGAGCGCAGGTAATTGATAGGCTCGCAAGCTAGCTGCAGTTGGCTAGCTTGTGGCTTCGTTGTTGTTATACAGTATCAACAGCTAAAAGTGCACTCTGCTGAGAGACGCAACTACCTGTCGATGGTCTTAACGGCGCCGTAAAGTCTTGAATCAACCTTTCGGTTGGCAAAATTTAGCAAACTTTTTCCTTCCTACACTTTGATCGAGACGCTCACTTCTAGCGAGTGTTTAAAAATTTAAACATTTCTCCTGCCCTTCGATGAGTTGAGTTGAATGAGCTAAGTTGAGTTGCTGCCTCAGTTAGCCACTTGATCGCGGGATTGCCTCAATGGAGTCGGAGTAATTCTAGCAAGACCAAAGGTTCACTTCTTTGCAGTTTAGTTCCGTTCGGTTCGCTTGGCGCCGCAATTGTAGCGATTTGTTGAGTTCAGTTGAGTTAAGTTGAGTTGCGTTCAGTTCAGTTTAGTTCGATAGAGACAACGACGACTTACACGTTGAGTTAATATTTTAGGATATTTTCAATGCAAAGAAAAGATAGATGCATGCCAGTAGTAACGAGCGATACGAAGCGATGATACGAGAAACTTGCTCGCAGCACGATTTTCAAATCACTCGAGTGATTATTATTACTATTATTATTATTACATTGCGTCAAGATTGCGAATTGAATCGCAATCTACCCTCTGGTTAGTTGGATGGGTTGGGCGTTTTGCGAATGCGGATTCACGCGTCTCGCCAACTAGCCAGCCAGCTAACTAAATATGAACGCACTACATTGCGCTACGTAACTCAAATGAAAGCTCAGTTGGCTACAAATTGGTGCATCATTTGGTCTCTTCTCAATGGTCGTCTTGGTTTTGGTCTGATCGTCGTCGTCGTCGTCGTCGTCGTGGTAGTCGTCGTCGTCAATGGGTAAATTTATGAGCCAGTAGATCATCTCGACTGCCGTTTGTACATTGAGCCGCCTAAAAGGCACCACACAAGCAACAGACGGCTTGTGGTGTGATGCATCGAGCCTCATTCAGTCGGCCGCTCGGTTGCCATCGCCCCTTCAGTTTGTCAGCCTGACTGTCGGTCGGTCGGTCGGTCAATGGAATTGGCGGTCTGCTAGCTGACGACGCGAACACAACAAGAGCGATGAGTTTCCTTATTTAGTGGAGTTTAGTGTGGTAGTTGGAGAAACAGGTAGGTATATAATACAGGTATAACATGGGCTAACAGGTTGTTAGTTGTTGTTGTTTTTGCCACTCCAATGGCCACCAGCTAAACTTGTTGCTCACTCGCCTGTTGGTGCCTGCCACCTGTTGGCTCGCCACTCACTTGTTACCCATTGGGCTGCGTCAACAGGTAACAAGCGGCGGCCGTCACCATTGCGGCTCATGGGCGAAAACGTGATTCAATGCAACGCCATCAAATCTCCTTGCTCCGGTTCCATTTGAAACGTCGGCGTCGGCAGCTCGGAGCTTTTCACACACTCTTCTCGACAATCCTGGTCTCTGGCTAGGTAGAAAAGAGCAAGTGGACGACGAATGGGACATTTTTTGAGGAGGTAAAAAGAAGTGACACTCTTGCTGCTTTTTTGAGCCACCAGGTTGTCTTAAGTGAGCACCAAGCAAAAGTGGACACCAACAACGTGATTGTCGTCCACTACTCAGTCCACCTGAAACTAAGTTTGTCTGTGATGTTTTTAGGACACCTGTTGTTGTAAATGTTGGGCGATTAATCTTCGCGCCTATGGGAACTCATGAGACTGTCGACTGTTCAGTTTGAGGTGAATAAATTTTCAGCCGAATAAGGAGTCAAAGTTCTATTTGCATTCGCTGCCTTACAATTTATCGTATCAAATTTATTTACTGTCCACTTGACTCTGAATATTATAACTCAATGGTGTGGCTCCAATTTTACTGTGAGAACCTCTGGCACTTGAAGTGTTCTTTTAATTTCATTCACTATTATCATTGCCTTGTAATTCGAAAAAGAAAAGACAACAAGTGGCAAATTGTTTCTGTCTTCGGATAAATATTCAACAAGTTGTGTTGTCTTCGTTGTAGTCGACGTCTAGGTCGGATATGAGGTTAATGTGTAACACATTAGCCAATGTAACTTTCCTTTACGCCGCCACCCGAGGATTCAAAGGCACTCAATGTTGGAATTGGCGACTCATAATAGAATCTACTTTGCTGGGGTTTGGAGCTGCCACGGTAATAGGCAAAGATGAGAAATATACTACTCGCTAGGAATAATGTCACTCCGGCCATTAGTATTAAAATTCCCATAACCCTGGGTAAACTTGAACCAATGTAACGCTGGTAGTAGGCATCATAATTGGGTGGGGTAATTTCGGTGTAGTAGATGAAGGTGATGAATCCGCCGGCAAATATCATGAGTATTCCAAGTACAATCAGCGACAAGCTGCAGATTGTAACGGAAGTCCGATTTTCTCTTTGATACCAAGCGCGCGACGAGGCCAAGTCTAGATTTTTCCTATTCATCTTGAGTTTTCTGACACTTTTTTCACTTGATCGCTTGCCTCTTATTGATCCTCAAATTTCATTCAGCTTATTATAAATAAATACAATTAATCTGAAATACAATTCATAATGAGCAACAGAAATTGTGCACCATTGACTTGGCTCACAGGAGCAACCACCTGTTTTGTTTGATAGCTACAACAGTAACCTAGGCAACCATGTGACTGGTGAATGAGGTTACCTGTTGACGGTTCACTGGCTAGAGGAATGAATTCAGGTTACCTTTTTATTTGTTAATTATAATGAGCATTCACTTTGCAACCCGTACCAACTACTGACTTGACCACATGGATTCCTCCTCAGTTTCTGTTTCCTCCTCGTCCTCAACTTGATCAATCTTTATCTCAAAACATTGGGAGTCATCAAAGTCCCCCTTTCGGAAAAATCTCACCAAACCTCCGATTAACTCCCGTTGTCCATGTCTGGCAAAGTGTTTGCTCACTACGTAATAGACCCAAGCCGATAGAAGTCGTTGCGAGAAGATTCTAGTTTTAATTTTCAACACTCTAGTTTCCTCTAACATTGGCTCAAACATGTCGTCACCAAGAGCAGAGGCATAAATTGAACAGGGCATTCGAATGTACTTTATAACCAACTCCTCAACTAAATCCTGAACAATGGAACGAGACTTTCTTCTCGTTGACCTGCTCTCTTCCACCTGTTGCTCTAGGGCAGTCAATTCGGGATTCTCTTCGGGTACAAAAGCTTTCAACACCAAGTAGGCAGATTTTGCGTCAATATCCGAGGAGAATGATTTTAGTTTTGCCAGAAATTGACGAATCCTCTTGCTATTCGTATCAACGCTATACAAATCCTCCAAAATCATGCCCTTGAATAGGGCATTTAATCTGCAGAAATTCTCCACCAACGACATCTTGTCGCGAGGGATCAATTTGAGCCGCTCGGTTAATTCCGATTCGTAGCTATCGGCTCTCAAAGCCAAGTATTGTCTTGCCTTCAACCATAGGACACAACAAACTCTATTCCCGTCGTACACTTCAATTGGATCATTAATATCCACCTTAAATGCATTCAAATTAACCTTTAGAATCTTCAAACACTCGCTATGGTGATTGCGACCGTCTTCATCGATCCGCTGGTCAAGTTGTATTAGTGAGACAAAGTTGCGCAGCGATTCCAATAGCGTCTTTTCGAATAGATTCTTTGTCTCTATTGTGGCCTCAAGATTAACTAACAACTTGGCAGCCGTCTGAAGGTTATTATCACAATCAAGCTCCTGATTTGGCAACTCTAAATCCAAATACTCATTTATGTGTCGCAAATTTGAGTTCCTTAAAAGCCAGGCAAATCTATGGGGAAACAGGGCCGACTTTTTGTTACTAAAATCGCCACCATTCTTCCCTTTCCCCTTTACAGATCGTTTGGCTCTCGCGCCACTTAGTACTCGCACCAAAATGGCGCCGACCAGTAAGCTAATCATTAGTGCAGCAATATATTAGTGGCGTCAATAAGGATAATAATTCATTTGCAATATCTCTCCTCTGTTCACCTACCCTCTGATCAAAAGTCGGCGTGTGTAGCTTTTGACATTTTAAATGATGTCAAAAAAGTAAAGGAGAAAAGAGGACAGGGGGAGGGAATGAGAAACGGGGTGAGTTCATCAGAGTGTCAAGCTCAAAATTCACAGGTGGCGCTTGGGCCAACGAGGGGCCCAGCCAATCAATGGGCTTCTAAATTTAGACCAAAGGTTCACAATTGACTGCTGCCCCCGTTTCCGATAAAACTCTCTAGGCGCGTGCCAATCAGCAGAACGGAATCATCGAAGCGCAGTGTTAATGAAGAGAAGGAGTGAAAAGAGTACCAACAAGAAAATTAAGGTAGTAGCAGAGGCAAAAAAGTAGCCGATAATAATGAATCTCGTCGCGTTCATCGGTTTTGCAGCCGTCTGCATTGGAGATTTTTATTGCAATTTGTCAGGTCTTAGCTTCCGGTTTATCAGATGGCGGCAACCAGTGCACTAGAATCGACTCGCTGAATGCCGATATTCTGAATTTGGCTTTTAGTCTGCAGGACGACTACTCTACTGAGCCCTTTACAGCAAAAACCTTAAAAAGTGTCACTCAAACAGAGGACCTTCGGGTGACTGAAGAGGACGTGGCACGCGATTTGAGTGAGTATTTAAAGGGTTACGAGTTTAAAGGGAAGAAGAGCAAAGTTCAATATGCAATCAATAATGTTGCAAATCTATGCGAACGCATCGAGACTACACTTGGTAATTGCTTCGAGTTTGCCAAAACAAGTGGCCAATTGCAACAGCAACTACAACAACCACATGTAAATGGTAAACAAGATAACCACCACCAACGAGCGCTAATTGAATTAGCCAAAGTGAATTGGTGCCGCATATTTGTTGTAACCAAGGATAAGGATTCACTCTTCTTCAAGGTCACAAACAAAGCGCAAAGTCAAAAGCGAAAGTTCCTCTTCGGCTCCGGAACACGGAAGCAAATTGAGTAAGTTCCTGGCTGATTTGTTGCAAAGAGCAATAAAACCTCACTACTGACGTCTGAGAGTGACAAAAGGGGAGAGAGTAATTGTCTTACGTAAGTTTTGAAGCAGATAGACGATGAGTTGGGATGAGCTGAGAGTCAGTAAAATTAAAACGGATACACCGCTACCTGATGGCAGGTGAGGCAGTTAAATCTCAAGTCTGAGCCTACAGCCTTAGAAACAGAAGGGGGCGTCGGCTGCCATTTTCATTGCCTCTCTGAGCGACAGTATTTGCCTCATGTTTTCGCTTCAAGTTACCAACTTCGTCACAAGTTGTCATCTTTGTCGAAAAACAGCCGCTACTATTTCTCTCTTTCTTCAAGACCTTGGCTTAACCCGCGACAACAATGCAAATCTTGCGATCAGTCTGTTTGTTTGCTTGCTCATTTTTAAACTGAAATTTCTTTCTCTCTCCTTATTCTTCAAGTTTGCAGGTAGACTCAAAATCATGACGCGAACCTTGTATTTATGGCGCTTAATGGGCCCATTGAAAGTCTCGAAGTTGAGCTTAAATGGGAAGTCACGACGGCTGATGATGCTGCCGCTGCAGCTATGCCGACGGCATCAGAGATAGAGAGAGAGAGAGAGAGAGAGAGAGAGAGAAATCAGCAAAATCTAAAGTCTAGTCAGCTAGTCGAGAGGTGAGCTTGAATTACTGCTCTCCCGCCCACTGCTGCTACTAATTCTATTGCTACAGACAGCGCTGAAAAAGAGTAAAGACTTAGCTCATTTTCTCATTCTCTCAGTTTTAAGTGACCTAAAGTCGGAGGACCAAGATGCACGATAAGAGGGGCGGGAGTTTTTGAGGGTCGACTAGCTACTTAGTCAGCAGTTAGCAGTATTTCTGCCAATCTATTGAACTGACTAAGCTGCGGTAGCAGTAGCAATGATAAGCAGCGGCGATGACGAGAAGTAGGAGGATAGAAAAAGATCAAGGCTTCGAGTGGAATACTACTAAGTCCAATAGTTACGAGTTTCGAGAGAAGAAGTTGTGGCGGGTACCTAGCGCCACTAGCTTGTCAATGTAAGCGGGACTTGAAGCGGCGCCTCAAGCGACACAGGCGCACACATTGAGACGAGAAGTGTACAGTTGTGTGCATAAATTTCAGCTGGCCGCTCGTTGGTAGCAAATCTTTTCAGCATGCGACAGGCGCGATGGATTTCCAATCTCTCGTTGTCTTGTAGCCTTTACGCTTCTAGCGTAACAGCGTAGCAGCGCCCCTGAAACGAGAGTTTTGTTTGCGGCGCTATGGCCGCCGGCGAGCAGATCGGTACGCAGTGTGCACCAGAATTCGCCTCGGCTAGTCTGGGAAAACCCCTCGCCAGTCAGGCGGTAGTTTAATATCACGGACAGAGACAGAGAGTTTAGTTGGTTGTCACGTCGCTAGCTGGCCGGCCGGCCGCCGCGAGCTACAACTGTAACTTGGCGTCTGTGAGCGAGCGCGAGATGGACATCGGGCCGGGGACTGACGCACGCACACATTGATTCGGGCTAGAGAGAGTGACGCACGCACAAACGCCCTCGCAGGCGTCTAGCGACCGCAAACTCTCGTATGTTGAGTGGCCAGCGCGATGTCTCGATACGTCGCTGCTTCCCCCACTTGCGGCACCCCCTCGGTGGTGGCGGCAGCGGCAGCCGTCGCAAGGCGCTATGCGCCGCCTGACTCTGGCAACAAAGGCGCAGCGACGACGCGCACTGCACGTCGCCTCAATGGGCGCAAAAGAGTTTGTGTTTTTATTGCGACTTTGCCGCTAGTGCTGTCGCTGCCGCTGCCACTACTGCTTCTACTGCTTGCGTCGTCGTTGCCGCGCAGAAGGAAAGGAAGTTGCTAGTTGCTAGGAGAAAATACACGCAAAAGTGAGGTACTAGCAAGCGAGTTCTGAGTTCTGAGTTCTGAGTTCTGAGTTCTGAGTTCTGAGTTCTGAGTTCTGAGTTCTGAGTTCCAAGTTGAAGTTGAAGTTTGGAGTTCAAGTACAGTTTCGAGATTGGAAAAAAGAAATGTGAATACAGAGAAACTTACAAAAGTGGATTCTATTTATTCTCGTTATCTTCAGCGATAAATTTTGTGATCTATTGCAATTGTGTGTTACGTGATATTAATAATAATATTATTACATATTAAATAGGAAAGCTTTTTTGCAAGAAGCCAGTGGAAAAGGAAGCAAAAGTCGCGAAGACTTCCAAGGTGAAGTGGAAAGCGGAGAGCTAGAGTAACCGCAACCATAACCGAGTCGAGTGTTAGCCAATCGCCAGTCTCGGCGCCCTCGTCGTCGGCGGCGACGGTTGCGGCGTCCAGTGTCCAGCCAACAAGGCAATCGATTCCATTAGAAGCAAGTCAAGCTAGCGAAACTCATTTTAGGACCTCAAGCTCGGGAGCCGCGCCACCAGGCGACGGGCTCCTAAGCTCAACTCTATCGAGTTTTTTACCTGCATCGCAATCTTCAAGTGGCACAAATAAATTACAAGATGCAATTACTGCCACAACAGCGACCACCACAATATTTGCAACCACAAGCTTCCAAGCCGGAACACCGCAAACTCCATCGACGACGACGGCAGCGGCGGCCACAACACACAATTTTATTACGTCAACAAGCACGAGCTGGCCGACCACAACAACCGAGCACCATGCGGTTCCGGTTCCGGCTACCGCAAGCGGCCAGTCGCCCGTCACTCTATACAGTGCGCCGCCTAAAAGAGTTCGGCTCGACCGCATGGCCACCGTGGACATGATCATCGTGGTCGTCTACATCCTGCTCATCCTCTCGACCTCGATAAGCGTAAGTATCAGTGTCAGTGTTGAGTTGAGTTGGGTTTTGTTATTGTCATGGACACACATCGACTATGCCCATCGATCGACTAACTGACTGACTGGCGCCAGCAACGAAACTTCCAGACTAAACTTGGAAAAGTGGCCTTTACTCACTCTTATCTCATGTTGACCTCGATGCTGGAGGCCAACAGCCGATAGTTTGCTCGCCAAATCATCACTCACTAACTTGAATGGCTGGCCGTCGGCCTGTGAGTTTGTCGCGCATGAGCTCAGGTTGCATATAGTGCCGTGGCGCCTCCAGTGCAACTTGATCCGCCCATCGGTCGACAGCGCAACAGCCACTTGACACTGAGAGAAGAAACTGGCGAGCTCAACGACTTGGCCAACTTGTTGACTTCCACTCGTAGTTGTCGTGTTTGTGTTTTAGATCATGAGTTGTTTAGTTTGACAAGCTAACTAACACGCTTTTTCCACGCCACAACTCATCCCTCCACAACAACTTTTCCCCACATAACTACCCCAATAACTACCACTTGTTTTAATGCGCAACACACACACACTCATGCACAATGCAATATTTACACGCGACATAGACCATGATAAGAACCAAAAAGTCCAACAAACGAAAGGCCGCTCTGGCTGGCGGCAAGGGCCAAGCGGCGAGCACTCTGATGGCGAGCAGAAAGATGAGCTGGTTCACCGTGGGCCTGAGCATATTTGCCAGCAATCTGGGTAGCGAGCACTTCATTGGTCTAAGCGGAAGTGCGGCGGCCAACGGAATTTCAGTGGCAGCATTCGAGATGAACGCTCTCGTCATCCTTCAACTTGCAACCTGGATCTTTCTGCCCGTTTTAATTGTGAGCAAAATCTCCACTTTACCCGAGTATATGTCCAAACGTTTTGGCGGCAAGCGAATCCGAACTTACCTGGCGGTCTTGTCCATTTTATTGTATATATTTACCAAAATTTCAGTAAACTTGTACTCGGGCGGAATCTTTATTCAACAGGCAGTTGGATGGAATCTATACACAAGCGCCATGTTTATTTTGGCTCTAACTAGTATTATGACCCTAACAGGTGGCCTGAAGGGGGCAATGCTTATTGACAACATGCAAGCCATTGTGATGACTCTAGGCGCTAGTTTGGTTTCGTATCGGGCTCTCGAGAGGATTGGCGGGTGGGAAATGTTGAAGCACAAGTATTCGATAGCCACGCCGTCGATGGTGCCGCCAAATATGACCGCTTGTGCTAAGCCAAATCCGAGGGCCTTCCAAATGTTGCGCCCTTGGGACGACAAGGACATGCCTTGGATTGGATTCTTGATCGGCCAAACTCCCGCCTCAATCTGGTATTGGGCCGCTGACCAAATGATGGTCCAGCGTTTCCTGTCGGCGCGCTCGCTGGCCCATGTCCAAGGAGCTTCCGTTTTCGCGGGCTACCTGAAGATTTTGCCACTCGTCTTTATGGTTATACCTGGAATGGTCAGTAGAAGTCTGTATGCCGACGAGGTGGCTTGCATCGATCCGCAGGAGTGCCAAAAGTATTGCCAATCAAGCACCAGTTGCTCGAACACTGCCTACCCCCGGCTGGTGCTCGAGTTGTTGCCCATGGGTTTGCGTGGCATGATGGTGGCCGCAATGGTGGCTGCGTTGATGGGCGTAAGTAAACTTACCTGCATTTACTCAAGAAACTCTCCTTGGTCATAATCGACTCGAGAAAACTAACCATCTTTCATCTACTTATCAATCCAAACTCATGATAACCGAAACAGGATCTTTGTAATGTCTTCAACAGTGCTAGTGCTTTATTTACGTGTGATATCTACCCACTGTTCAGGAAAAACATTACTCCAAAGGAACAAGCCACCGCCGGTAGAGTCTTTGTAATAACTCTCGTCTCGGCTAGTATTATGTGGATCCCAGTTATTCAAGAGATGCAAGGTGGTCAGCTGTTCATATATATCCAAGCAGTGGCGGCCATGTTTGCGCCTCCCATTGCCGGAGTGTACATTTGTGCAGTTTTATGGAAGAGAACCAATGAAACTGGAGCCTTCTGGTCGCTCATGATCTCCTTCGCCTTGGGTTTGTTTAGAATGGGAGTCACTCCTCTTTACAGTGAACCCAAATGCGGCGAGCAAATTGCCGATTTAAGACCCTGGTTCATCAAATTGCATTACATGTACTATGCAGCCTTCCTCTTTTGGGCCTCCATTGGATGCTGCTGCCTCATAAGCTACCTCACGAAGCCACCGGCTCCCTTTAGAGTGAGTACGCAGGTTACCTGAATTTTTGCCTTTGCTTTGGTTTTAATCAGATCAATACTAACTTTACTCAACCTTGTCTGAACCAACCGACCGACCGACCCACATGCAGCTCATTCGAACCACCTACTGGACCAGATTCGACACCAACATTCGACGCGACGACAAGAATGTCTTTGAGATGAGATACAACGGAGCCACAACAAACTCAACGAGTTTGTCCACTGATGTTGGCTCAACCAAGTCGATCCTGCCCAAGGATGACTCAAGCGATTCTTTTGTTGCCAGCAAGACATCACAACAGCGACTCTTCACTATCGAGGGTAAGTATTTTCGAATGAAGAAAAGAGTAGTTTTGCTAATCAACAACAGACACCTGTTAGCAATGAAACTAACATTGAATCCATATTGTAACAAACAGAACAACCGGAAAAAAACAAAACCGCCGACCTGACCTCAGTTGTGGTGGACATCAACAAGGCAGCCGCAGCGTCGGGTGGTCTCGATGTCCCGAAGACGGCGCCCATTCAGCCTGCAGGTGGCAAGCGTGCTCCCATCCAACACCAAACCTCCCTATCGGCTCAAGCATCGGCGGCCGTCGGTGCGGCCAGTGAGGCTGGAAAGTTCATTGCAAACAAGTTGGCGTCAGAGGTTAATTTGAAGGGTGCCAAGGAGATGGTGCTCGCGGCAGCCAACCATCTAACAGGTGGAGGTCCGCCCAACTCTCGTATCAAATTCAAGAATCTGGACGGCGAAGACTACGATGATGATGATGATGTTGACGAGGATGACAATGATTACGGTGATGATGGCGGCGAAACAGGTGGCATTGAGTCGACAATGGACGACGAGGACGAGGATTCGGAGGACTTCCGGCGCCAATCGCAAAGGTCGAAGCGAAACAGGAAGAGTCAGTCGGTGCTAAGTGCAGCCTTGAGCTCCTACAAACAACGCGGAGGCTATGGAAGAACGGCGACCTATGAGGAGGTTGGCGAGGAGGACGAAGAGGAGGAGGAGGACGATGACGACCAGGAGCGGATGAAATTCAACAAGTCGGCCTCGTTCAAGGGCCGCAAGGGGGCGGTCAAGTTGGCCGGAGAGTCGGGCAAAAGTATTCTTAGCAAACAACCTAGTGGCGATCTGGACTCCTCCACTGATGACCGCATTAGTCCGGCGCCAGGTAGTTCGAGCAAACGGCGTCGAGCTGGCGACTCGGAGAGTGGCGGCAGCAAGCAGCCGCTCATGGCGAGCGGAGGCAAGAGGCTCAAGTCGGGCTCTCGAAGGTATAGAAACTCTCGTCGCCAGTCGAGTAGACGAGCCTCATGTGGTGAAGGCGGTGGACGAGGTAGCGTTAGAGGTAATAGTATCAGCAGCAAAGTTTACGAGCAGCACGATGACGATTTTGACGATATTGACCAGGAATCAGGCAGGAACTTCCGGTGTTTAGATAACAGCGTTGCCTTGTTGATCAAGACGCGATTCGAGGAAACACTGTTACGTATTGCGCTTGTGGCCATTATTTTTGTTGCCGCCGGAATGTTTATTATACTCTCACTGCCACCTGAAGCGCCACCCAAGGAAGTGGTCGACATTTTGGTCAAAACTTGAGAGATAGAAGATACCATGAAAACTGTGACAACTACATCAATCAATTAATCAATTAACTCGAAGGGGTGTAGCCCAAAATTATTATCAGGAGATTTACTAATAGGCCTAATATCCCTCTGATTCCTTGGAATGTATTGAAAATAATTTGCAAGCATAATTATAAGTTGTATAGACAGAGTATTTGTATATATATATATATATAATCAAATGTGAATAGTCGAAAGAATTTCCATAGGAGTTTATTGTTGAATTATACCATACAAAATGTTTGTGTTGATTGGAGAGAATAAAAAAGATAACAGTAAAATTCCCGATAGCCTGCTCCCAAACCGGAAATTCTTCTTGGGAATCCGCAGGCTCAGGACTTTTGCATAATGGGCGCTCTTTCCCATCGAATGTCGCATGTCCAATGTTTCTCATCATGTTATCCATGCCATCATTTGATTTGATGAAATCAACTTGATAGGCATCTGCCTGAATGCTCAAAGTAATTGAGCAACAAGTTACAATCCATGTATCAGCTTGATAAAAGCGCATACATTCTGCATGCTAACAATACGAAAATGTCATGTTAAATTTCTGGCACGATCGTCAGAGACAGATCATTGATGATCTAAAGCAAACTTTCGTTATCATAAGTCATCTTGTTTTGAATGAACAAAAGAGAGAAATTATTAAAGCGCGCAAAATCAACAAGTTGTCATCTCACATTGCAAACATCAAGACAACTATTGCAATGTTGATGAGGATGTATTCAATAACACTACCTATTTTGGCCTTGTTGGCTTCAGGTTTCAGCTCAATCAACTGTAAATATATCAATGAGACAACAAACATATCTACGCTCACCTATGATAATATTCATGAATTTGCCCTTCGAGATCAAGTTGATGGCGTGAATTGCTTCAAACCATTCAAGTCGCTAAAGACGAGACCAACTCTAAGTCTCGATGGCCTGTGGGACTTTTGTTTCGATAATCACAACAAGGGATTCGAGGAGAAATGGGAAAGTCAGAACCTTAAATCCAACTGCCATCCGGGTAACTTTTATCGAATGCCAGTGCCCTCGGCGTTCAATGAGATAACCTCGAACAAAACGGCCAAAAACTATGTTGGCTGGATCTGGTATCAGAGAAGAATTAGCAATGAGGAGATGAATTTGAACAGATTTGATAGAGTGCCAAGGAATGAGGATAAATTTAACAATAATGAAGATGTTAGAAGTAACAACGATGCAAGTAGCATATTTCTCCAATTTGAGGGTGTTAATTACATGTCAATAGTTTGGCTAACACCTTTGGACGGCAAAAATCAATCTCACCTGTTGGGCACTCACGTTGGCGGCTACCTGCCGTTTGCTTTCGATTTGACCAAGCTTGGCAAGAATTCGGATGCACCATTTCCAAAGGGCTACCTATTGACAGTGGTCGTGAGCAACCGGTTGAACAGCGACACGATTCCAAGTGGATCCATGAAGAATCTTACCGACGTTGTTGGCTATCCCTTCGAAAAGTTCCAGCCTGACTTTGACTTTTTCCACTTTGCCGGCATCATGGGTCAGGTAAATCTAATTAGAGTACCTGGAACATTCATTGAGGATTTGTATTTCGACTCAAGAGCTAACACAGGTGAAAAGGTGGTTCAATTGCGCTTAAATCCACGCTCAAATCATCAAAACAAAACTTTTCAGCTATATCTAGAAGTCGAGGTTGATTCGGTTGGAATAAAATGGATTCCATTGGACTCATCGCCTCTCACTCGTGAGATGAGATATAAGATAGTAACAAGCTTTTCACTTTTAGTCAGTGAGCTTCCCGATTCGAATCACCCAGAAAATCTTGGAATCCTCAAGGTATCTCTGTACTCAGTAATATCTCGGCAGAACCTTGAACTTTTGGACGTTTTTGAGGTCAAATTTAGCAACAAAAATAACAGACTAAATTACTCCTCCCATGCGGATATTTCACTCAATGAAGGTAAACGCAATAATTACCACCTAAAGGGATTCGGAATGCACCATGAACAAATGTTTAGTGGACGAACCATGAGCTTACCTGCAATTATGAAGGACATGTATTTACTAAAACAGGTGGGAGCAAATGTCATCCGCACCTCCCACTATCCATATTCAAGCGAGTATTTGGATGCCTGCGACGAGATGGGCATTTTAGTCATCGCCGAGTGTCATGCTGTTGGATTGAACTCGTTTAGTGGGACTAAGTTGATGTTACATAAGCAACTGTTGAAGGAAATGATGGAACGCGATCACCTTCACCCCTCCATTGTTATGTGGTCTATAGCAAATGAACCAATGAGCAAGATGCCCGAAGCACGAGTTTACTTTGCCTCTCTAGTCAATTACACGAAGAATGAGCTGGCTGATTATACAACTAAAGCCGACAGGCCAATAACGGCGGCCATTGCGCAATCGCACGATGTTGACACCATCGGCGACCTGTTGGATGTGATCATGGTCAACAGATACTATGGTTGGTATGACTATAATGGTGTAATCGAAGCCATAGCTCCGTCACTCAGGAGAAGTCTTGGTGGTTGGGCGCAAAAGCACCCAGGTAAACCTTTAATTTTGAGTGAATTTGGAGCGGACACCTTGGCTGGCCTACACCAAACAACAAGTGGCATCTACTCGGAGGAGTACCAAAGTGAGCTGTTGGTGAGATACGAGGAAACTCTTGATGAGTTGGCAAAGAAGCCAGTAAAAGTCAATGGAACGGATGTTAAGGTAAATCTTTGGGGCTCGATGATTTGGAACTTTGCCGACTTTAGTACTCACGAGAGCGTTATGCGTGTTGGCGGAAACAAAAAGGGTATTTTCACTCAGAATCGCGAGCCCAAGTTGGCCGTTTCCAAGGTGAGCGAAATCTATCATCGTCACTTGGACATGAACAATCACAACGATGAGTTTGATGGAGATAATATTGGTCTTAAGTATGAATGGGATCGCACGCCAGGTACTCAGGTATCACCCGAGGATTCTGCCCATTAATTAGGTGGAGGGTGATAGCTTTTCACGAGTAAAAACAAATAAAATCTATTCAACAGGGAGCAATCTTGGTGGCGATTTTGACTCGCCACCAAGATTGGTGGGAGTCGAGTTTAAAATCAAGATTCTAGGTGGCGCTAAATTCGGGCGACCGGCTAACCAAGTGACGCATGCGCTACTCGTTACCTCTATCCCTCTCCCGTTTTGCAAGGTGAATTCCTCCTCGAGTCAGTCACTTTTTGGGCCTCAAACACAAACTCGCGTGCCTTTTTCCCCGTATCTGTGTGTTTAGTGTGTTCACATTCTCATTCTCATTCTCATTCTCAGCCAGCCGGCCGGTCAGTCTGTATGTCGGTCAACTTTTGCAGCTGCTCCCAAGTTCAGGGTTCTCTGTCTGTCCCTCTATTACCGGCGATAAGTTGATTATTATTATTCATTATCTTATCGGTCGCCGAACGAACGTTCGCCTGTGCCAGGTGTAATTCGACTCCAGCAGATAGAAGAGAGAGAGAGAGAGAGAGAGAGACTCGCAGGTAAACTCAAATCTCAACACACCATCACTAGCATACAAAGCAAGTGCAATGCAACACTAATGCTGGCCACAGAGCGAGCGTCCAAAAGGTTGCCGGAAGAGGTTAAGGGACTTCATTCACATAATAATTAGCAGAAGCATCAACAACAACCACCGGAAGCTGAGCAAAGAAGAAAAATGTAGCAAGTTTTACAGTGAAATAAAATAATTATACAGAGGAAGAGTTCAATGTTTACAAATAAGAAAGGAGAAGAAACAGAGGTAAATAGAAAATAGAAATAGAAAGCATGAGATTGAGACGGAAGAAGCGGCAGCCAACTTGTGGCGAGCTCGCGAGTTTTGAGTCGACATTCGACAGCAGCAACCATCACGACAACTACGATATCGATAACGACGAAGATGCAAGGATCATTGAGAAAAGCAATAGCCAGCGAGAAGGCGATCAGCGTTGCACAACAGAAAATGTTGCCACGATGACGACAACTTGTTGGCCCGGCGCCAATAAGATGTTATGTGGAAGCAGAACTACTTATTTACCGGTCGCTCGCTGGGCCCCAAAAGGCCGACAGCGAGCAGAGCACCGAAGTTACAAGTCCACTGCCTGCAACCACCTGTTCCTACCGCTGAACCTTAGGCTTGTTAGTCTAGTATTTATCATTGCCACCTGTGCCGTCGTTCACCTGAAACCAATCGAAAGTTTGGCGACAACAACTACAACTACAACAACAATAGTAGACCAGTGGCCGGTTGGCGCTGGGCTGTCGCCACCTGTTAAGTTTTCGAGGCATGAAGATAATTATGATAATGGCGCAGTGGGCTCGTCAAGTGGCTTAAGTTTTACTTTGCGAGCTGACACTAGTAATAATGGCAGCGAGGATTTGAAGAGAGAGCAAAGTCAAGGGCCGCGAAGGCGACAATTAGAAGAAAGATACCAAGAGGCAATACGAAAAGAGAGCAAAAAGCCGATAGTCGGTGCAATTTTAACGTCTGCAACTGATTACGAGGCCAGCAACTTTAGCACAGGTAAGTTCTTGAATCTTGGAGAGTTTTCAATAACATGAAACTTGTATTTTTTCCTCTCCTCTTTCTCCTTTAGAATTCGTTGTAAATATTGCCTGTAAACTCATTCCACTCGAGACAAAGCGAGCAGCTTGCTGTCTATCTACCTCCAAAAGCGAGTTGACTAAACTGACGAGATAGATTGAGAGAGCGAGCGAGAAAAAAGGACAACTTGAGTTGGAGGATCATTTTTTTAGTGTCTCTTTCGTTCCTCTCAGTATTTTGTATCTAAGGAAGCATCTTTTACTCTGTCTTCTTCTTCGTATTCAATGTCATCGTCGCATCCTCAACTTGTCCACTTGAAGTTCCCACAGTTTTTTGTCTCCCTCTTTGCTTGCTGGTCATAACCACCGGCTCACCGTCTTGGTTTTCAGCCACTTTGCTCGTTTTTTTTCTCGCGTGGTTCTAGCACCAGGCAGACTGTCGCCCCTTCAAGTGGCAAACATTTCAAGTCTTTGAGACTGTATTTCCAAGGGGAAATTTGGGATTCCTAGAGAGGAAAAAGATGATCTGATTATCTGTGTGGCCTTTTAAATTTATTTGCTGCTGCCACTGATACTGCTCATCGAGTTGAACGGATGGAGGGAATCGCCTCGTTGCGTAACATTTGCATCGCAACCAGCCCACCATTCTAGTCTATTTTTGTGTCGGATAAAATCGAATGCAAACTGTCTATTCCAGAAAGAAAGAGACAGAGACTCGCCGTGCGGAAAAACTTGTCAATCAAACGCTTGATTAAGCACCAGCACTGCATCTTTGACTTTACTACAAGATTTTGGATTCAATTTTATTCAGTCCATCAATTCAGTTTGCCAGTGGAAGAGACTAAACTTTAAGCGGAAAGTTGTATAGACAGACAGATAGTTGGTTGGAGAATAAATTCAAGTTCAATTGAATTCATACGCGCGACTCTCTGTCTCTCAATAGTTTCAAAGTGGTTCCCTCACTACTGAATTGCAAATCCTGAAGCTTGTCACTTTTTTGCTAGCCTCAATGGGCGTGTCCACTGCCACAACTTGGACCATTACGCAGTTGCATCTCCCGGCTCTCGACTCAACAACTCCGCTTGCCGATAATTGCCGTTTACCTGGTGGCCGTCGCCTCGTTGTTGCGTTGTGTCACTGCACAACCTTCTTGTTGGGACCGCAACTCTGCTCGTCAGCTCTTTAGTAAAGACTCGCCGCTCGCCGATTGATTTGCGGCGCGACCACTCCGTTGAGTTGCGTTACGTTTGGTGGGATGAGATGAGATGGGAGGCGATGAGGCGCAAGCGGCCAGGTGAGCGAAGCCCTTTAGTGTTTAGTGCTGAAGTAGGCAGCATAATTGCCACTTGGGCGACCGGGAAACTTTGCAGCTCGAGTAGCGACAACAACACCAACACCAAGCGGCTCGTTAATTTTTGGACACACGAGCAGCGCAATGGGCAACAAGGCAAAATGGACGAAGTGGGAGGAAGAGTTCTCGAGGCTAGAGGACAAAAGGGCGACACTAAATGGCTCTCCAGTTTAATCTCTCGGAATTGGGAATTCAATTGCAAATTTGTGGCTAGCGCCAAAAGAAGGGGGCGAGTTTCAGTTCTCGGCTGATGAAGCGGGTAGATGTTACCTGGCTGTGGTTGTGTTTGAGTTTGTACCTGTGTATGGTAGCTGCAACTTGTTGAGTGCGCGCTTTCGGAGGCGCAACCTTGTTTAAAATTCTAAACCAAGAGGGGAAAATTATTTGCATCCGCGAGACGATCTATTGACAGACTGACCAATGGATTCTCACTCACTCTCTACATACAAAACTGGAGACAGGAAAGAACAAGAACAAGAGCAAGACAAACAATAAAATTCTCTAAATGCGCAAACAAGACGAGCAATTCCAATTCAAATGTCCAAATGTTTATGTAGCCGCTTCGAAAGTTCGACTCTCGTTCGCTCAATCGCTCTGGTCTCTTGCTGCTCACGCGTTTGGATCGGCGGCCAATCAAAATAAAACTGGTCGAAGAAGAGGAGCAACAACAGCAACAACATGACAGCCAGATGCTCACTTGGCCAGATAATTAAACACACAGCAAAAGCACCACTCTTACACTGGACTTTAGAAGACAAAGTTGTGCCGATTGCTCATCCTGGTTCTCGAATTGTTGAGTCAGGGAGACCAACGGCAAAAGTAAAGGCGGCGACAATGAGAACAGGAAGCGAGCAATTCAATTGCTCGCTCGCTGCCGCCGTGTCCACTTTTAGGGGCTTGTTGCTGTTGTTGTAGTTTTTGTAGTTGTTGTCTTGTCGGTGGGCAATTGAATATTATATTGGAGCGGCAAATTGTTGTCGTTGCTCACTTGCTTCGCTAAAACTAGAGACCAAAAGACTAAAAGGACGACGTCAATTTGGTTTAAACGATCGGTTTGGTGTGCCGCTCGATGATGCAGATGCTCGTTTTTTCTCCCCAGATTTAGACTTGAATCCAAATTCAAATTGACGAAATCAAATGGAATTTGGCGTCAACAACTTGGATTCGATTGCTTATTCAATTTGTTATGCTAGTTTTTGAAGCAAAAGTCACAACATTCAAACCAAATCCTCGGCTTTGTCTTTCAATCTGTCTGGCCGCTGGTCTCCTTTGGATGAAACCAGTGGTGGAATGGGATGACTTCACTCGCTTCATGATGTAGCTGTCGCCAAGTTGCGGCTAAATTGACAGAAGAGGGACGAGATTAGCCCAACCAAGAGGTTACCGATTAAAAGAGTATAAGCGCTTGCCATCACCGTGGCGTTGAGTGACAACAAGTGGCCGTAGTCTCTGACCGCCTCCAGCGATGGCGGCTATAGGAAGCGCACGAGAAAAAAAAACTAAACGAGTGACTGAAGCAAGAATGTCGACCGCAACAGCAACAAGTGCGCACAGGCGACAAGAGCAAACTGATCGCTGGCAGCTGATAATAAAATTGCCAGTCGATTGAAATTGCCCCCAACTTCCTCCTCAGTCATCCGCCGGCGTCGCCGTGGTCGCCGTGGTCGCAATCCACATCTACGTCCACTTCTACACTCGACTGATATCCTCGAGAGACTCGAGTCTATTGGTGAATCCTTCGGTGGTTTATTTGAGGCAGAGTTAGAGCCACAAGTGGTTGTCGTTGTTGCCGCCATTGTCGCACCAGTTGGACTTGAGATGGACGAAGAATGTTGCTCTACAGTGGAGACAAGTGAGCAGCAATTCGACAGTAAAGTGCAGAGGCAACGTCACCACGCAAACCAATAGACTCACCGATTTGCTAGCGGCAGGTGAATCTTGTGATCTGACGACCTGCATCGAGAGGCAGAGAGATGAAATTGGCCACAAAACTCCATCCGGATCCACAGGTTTCCCAGTGTACACCTCCACACTAATACATGTACGCGCCTCAGTGCCCACTTTTCTCGCTTATTTTTCCATTTGGTCGACTCCAACTCCGACTCCGACTTTGAATCTAAACCTAAATCTCAGCGAGAGAATCTGAGCATTGAAAAGTCGGTCGCCCAGATGGTAAAACAAATAAATCAAGAGTTCGACTCGCTTCCATATACTGCACAATGTGAACCTGAAGCTTTTGCCAAGTTGCTGGTGTCGTTGCTGTCAGTCCGCTTGAGATGATTGCGAGCTGATAGCAACAACGAGCTTTGGGCTCCACTTGTGTGCAGTGGCATTGTGAGCAGGTTTTGGTTGCTTTGGTGGCGCACGGCTCCAGTGTATTAGCATGAGCTGCTCTTTTGGTTGGTCGCAACAACCAGCCCAATCTAACCATAAGCAAGAGGCGAATGTGAGAGGAAGAAAGAAAGAAAAAACAATGAACTGCCCTGCGAGTCGACGTCATCATCGAGGCGATCGCGCACTTGACGCTGAGCAGGGAACCAGACGACGAGCCAGGCGAGCGATGAGCAACACGCAAACAGAAAACTTAATTGAGTTGGATCATCATAATGATGATCTTCGCCATCGGGTCGGCGCATTGACGATGCTCAATTGACCAGCGCCACCGGTGAAAGTCAATTAATCAAAAGCGCACTCCATGGGCTAGCCGTGTGTACAGTGACGCAACGTTGACGGCGCCTCAGAGTCAATACAAACAACAGGTGCCTTTCGGTCATGTGGAGAGCAACACAGACACACTTACTGCTAGATTTAGTGGTGTAGTATCTTCTTTTATTTACTTCTCCTTCTTGTTCCTCCACTCAGCTGTTCACTTTCGCCTCCCCAAAGTTGAACTTTAAATTGAGGCAACAACAGCAACAACAACAGCGAGAACTAGCAACTGAAAGAGAGCAACCAAAAGGCCAACAATTAACATGAGCGAGTAATAAAAAATTGCGGCCAATTCGAGGCCAACTGCCAGTTTGTTTTTTCTCTTGCTTTCTCCCTACGTAACGTTGCTGCAAGATTCTGGACGTAACCTGTGGCTAGCTGGTCGTCCAATCGGCTGGCACTACATCAGCAGCAACAGTTTGCTGTTGTTGTTGCAGGTATTTGCTACAATCGTGCGCTTGGAAGCTTGGAAGAGACAGAGAGGAAGAGAGAATATATCTGACAGGAAGGAGATGACAAGTGGAAATGGTCAGCGTGATTGTGTTTGCTATCAGCCAAACGACTACCTGTGCCAACAACTCGTTAGGTCATTATCGCGCTTAAATGGCGCCACTTGTTTGATATTCATCGTCGTCATCATCAAGCTGGCCAGCTGAAAATCTCCTCTGCGCCAAGCTAATCGCCACCGTCCGGTTGGGTTAGAAAGTTGGCAAGCTAGATATTGTGAGTGACAAACGTCTCTTGGCCAGGCGGTAGGAGGACAGGAGCAACAACAATGCAACCGACAAATAAGCAAGTTGAAATCTCGCTACAATTGGAGGGATAGATAGAGAGAGGGAGAGCGGGTCGAGTCGAGTCGAGTCGAGATTCTAGACGGACTGAACTCAGAAATCATTAGGCCAGACTTTAGTTGTTTCTTTGCAAATATGAAATTTACCCGCCGCTCGTTCTCCTAGAAAATCTCGCTCCTCTCGTCAGTGTGACGCTGCCGACCGATCATTAGATTCCGTTTCTCCTCTTTCTGTTGCCGCCGCCGCCACCGTAACCACTGTCCGTTGGATTTTCCGCAATTACAAGTGGTCAGCCATCAGCTGGATTTAAACTAAAGCTCGCGGGATCATCATTACGCAGCGGTCGCTGCAATGAAATTATCAGAGCTGCAAAGACATACACAAACACACGACCACCGAAGAGGCAAATGAATCATCGGATTGGAAGTTTTTCCGAATTTCCATTCGCTCCTTGCATGTCCAGTTTCAGCAAAATACAATGCAACTTTGCCTGTAAATTCAATTGAATTGACTCGTTCAAGCTCAAGTACAGCGTAACGACGAGTCTGATGTCGAGTTGAGAGAGGGGAAAGGTTTGAATCTTTGCTGCCCTCCCCCTACCTTTACTTCAGCGGAGAAGTTACGAGGCATGGAGAAACAATGTTGATATCAAGTGGCTACGTTCACGTTGCCTGGACACCAGGCGTCTAATAACAGTCTTCGTGATGATGAACTAACAGCCGCCAGTCGTTGTTACCTGTACCCGCGGCTGCCGTTGCTGTTGCTGCGCGAGAAGTTGCCTAATGATTTGAGAGAGTCACACTTTCCACTAATCGGACTACGAGTTTATTTTTCGAATTATTATTATTATTTTTGCTCACATATAACAGGCTTATATATAAATATATATATAAATGAATCTAAATATATAACAATTCTGTGATCAGCAATTGAAGGCAAAACTTGTGATACTCCTGGCCTGCAACTCAACAATTAAACTCGAGTTTCCTTTGGCCAACTCTATCGCTTTGCATTCGACGAGATTCAGCTCAACTCTCAGTCGTTTGGTTGCTCTATTTAGTACTACAAGCGAGAATCTACGTTTCAATGATTTCGTTGCGTCACCTTGATTGACTTCACTTTCGGCCGGATCCTCGCTGGCAAGCTCGGCAGCCACCACAGTCAGTGGCCGCTGGTTTTTCAATCGTTGTGCATACCAAGGCAACTCTTTGTCTGCCCTGCCGGTGGCCTGGCGGCCGCCGCATTCGGTCGACTTGGCCGTTCTACTGACTTGAAAGACAGCCTCAGCTCCGTCCTCTTCCTGGGGAAAGCTAGTTGCATTCACGGGCTCTGTCCTTCCGTACGAGAGTACTCTCGTGGCTAAAAGGTGCGAGTTGGGCCGGATGAAACGTGAGATGTGGCCCAGTGCATAGTACATGGGATTTTTGTAGTAAATTTGTCGTTGATTATCGACGAGAATTGCCGCGTCGAGATAATTGCAAAGCCACGTGGGTCCGCCGTCCATATTAAGCGCCAGATTCCAGTCAACCCAAGCGCCTAATCCGGCGAGCAAGGTTTGCATTATATCCAACGCGTAGAGCTCGCCCCGATTCCAGGCGCCTGGTCGAGGGCGACCAATGAAGCTGGCCTCGGTGGAGGCGGAAATGTAGTTCGGTGGATACTGTAGACGGGCTATGGTGAGCTCAACGTAAGGCATGTCGTCCTTGATGTACCAATGTCTAGCCAATCCGCGAGCAAAAGTTGCAATCGAAGACCTGTTCAAGAGGGCTTCAGTGTATGGTTCGTGTCCATTGAGATTGTCCTCGAAAAGGAAGAGCAACAACTTTTCAGGTGTTCTGCCTGCTTTTTTAAGTGCTGGAATCAGATTAAACTCGTGAAAGTCGGCCAGTTGTTCAGGTGAAAAGTTGAGAGAGTTGAACTTTATACCCACTCGCTTAACGGTATATGGTTCGTTTTGTGCGCTCATTGCCCAGAAGGTGATATTGTGTTGCTCATATTCATCTAGGAACTTCATCAGATACCTGGCATAGGCATCATAATAAGGGCCTCGGTGGTCGCCGCGCAGGTAACCCTGGGCCACTTGCCCATTAGTCTTCATCCACAGTGGCGGCCCCCAACTTGAGGTCATAAGTTTTAGCTGGGCTCCTGTTGCATGATACTTTGAGCGCAATTCATTGGCACGCTTTATAAAAGGAATCTTGTAGTTTAAATCCTCGGGCGCCAACCTGAAGTGCTTCAACTCGAGATCCTCTTGGCCGTCAGGTAAATCGTCGTAGGAGTAAATGTGCGTCGACATGTCTGTTCCCGAGCAGGGAACCCGGAGCATATTGTAATCCAAACCCTTGGCTCCAAAGTAGTCGTCAAAGGCAAACTTTTGCACCTGTTCAGGTAAACTCATGATTGTCATTGAGGCGGAATCGGTGAGTGCGCCGCCGAAGCCAACCACCTGTTGTCTCCGTTTGTTCACCTGTACATCGATCACATAATGCGGCGGTCCACCGCGAGATGACGACCGGTCGACGTCATTTGGATGCTCAAGGAAGTCGACCACTTTTAATTTTTCCACCTTAAACCTATCGCCACTTCTACTCGATGTGACCCTAACTAGTTGCTCCTCCTCGTCTTCTCTCGGCCACTGGAAATCCAGCGAGTCGCAGTTAGTTGCGTCGCATTTGCAGGCTATGTTGAGGGAACTCCGCGGTCCAAAGTAAACGCGATTGCAGCCATCTTCCTGCCCATATTTTAGAGCCTCAACTTTTGCTTTCGGTTGGTGGTGCTGCGTCAAGAGGAAGGCGAGTAAAATTGCGCCGCAGACAACTAAAATATTGCTGCGCTGCTGAGCTGCTGCTTAATCATTTCGTTGTTGGTCGTTTTTTGATTAGCTGATCAATGTTTTTCGAGACGACAACTCCTCTTAATTATTTCACGACAACGACAGATTAAACTCACCTGAGATTCTCTTTGAGCTTCCTCTACCTGAAGCCTGCATTCTCGTTTCTTGCTGGCAGTTTATATCTTCTTAAGTCTTGATGGCTCAAAATTGACTAATTCCCACTCCACGTTTCTCCTCTCGTCCTGGCGAGTCGAGAACTCAAGCAAAATGGTGATTATCAACAGAATACTAGATTGATGGAAACGATTAATAAAACACCAGTGTTTTGCAACAAGTGGTGGTAACTAAGCTTCCTTATCTCACCAAGCTTGTGCTATCGTTCTTGAACTTGAATCCTTCCTCGAGTTGGATGGCTTCGTTGCTTTCGTATCGCCACGCACTGGTTTCTCATTGATACTAATCGCCTTTGCCAAATCTGATCCGGGATAAGCAAAGACAAAAAACTCACTTATCGCTCGAACACTAAGTCAAACAAAAGGTACAGCTACTAGCGCTCCAATGATAAGCGCGATCAAATTGGACCAACAAACCACAAGACAATGAGGCTTCACCAAGCTAAGCAGCGCGCAATACAATAGCGCTACATTAGATTGTATCAAATGATCTTTGTCATCGTCTTCGTCGCTCCAACTCCCTATTGTTTGTGCGTAATCACAACTCGATGGCAACACAGTGCCGACCGATGCCTGGTCACACAATTGATCGACGTTTTTGGCCAATACGGTAATGACTTTGATAAATATGAATAGAGAGAGAGAGAGAGAGGGGAAAATTAGAGCAAACACTCGAGCGTTTGCTGCCACTAGATAGGAAATGAGTGGAGTTTTTTCCCTTTCCCTTTCTCTCTCACTCATTACTCTCTTCTGCTTGCACAATGAGCAACCGCAAACAAAAAGGCCAATTGGAAGAAGATGATTGAGCGCTAATCAAAGTTGCTTATCGAATGGTTGTTGATTCGCAGGTAGTCTTCTCAATGCAATGATATTTTTAGATGACTCAGGAGATTATTAGCAACTAGTAACATGTAAATAGATAGAATTGACCAGCGAGGTTGAGGGGACGAAAGGCCAGCTGCCTAGAATGAGAGGCGCGTAAGAAGAGCAGCGGCGAAATGGGAATCAAAGAAAACAGAATGGCACAACGACGAGACACAAGCCTGCAAAACAACGAGCTAAATTTAACTGCCTCTTTGTGGCTGGATTGCGCTGAATGTCGCCAGGTAAAAGTGAAAGTTTCAGAGCTAAATGGAAGCGAAAGTTTCAACCGTTTTCTAGTGCACTTGTCGAGAGTAATTTCCCGCCAGCTTTCATGAACCTGTGTGAATCAAATTGCATTTTAAATGATTACTTTGGTCACTTATGTAAACGCTGACGCTGAGGACGACGCTTATGACGACGAGTTGTTTAGTCTATTGGAAAGTTTGTTCACCTGCTAACACTAACCAAGGGGAAACTTTCCACTTGAAATCTTCAAGTCTGGCAAGTTGTAGCAGATTTTGCCCAAATATGAGCCAGTTAGTCGGCATGTTTGCGTGGTTTTTGAAAACAAAAGCAATCATTAGGTAACGGCGACAGTGGCAGCTATTGTAGTAAGTCCAACGAAAAATTCCCACACTCATTCGGCCTCCTAGTTTGACCGACCTGAGAGAGCGAAGCTATCTGCTAAAATTGAAGCCATTTTTGAAGTGGTGGTTGTGGTGCACACGCTGCGAGCGTCACAACAAGTGGCCGCTCCTCTCAAAAGTCTCAGGTGGATTTCTAATTTTTGCTGCAACAACCTGTCGCTGGTTTTAATTAGAATACAATGGTTTGGAGTTTCTACTAACATTTTGTAACGACCAAAATTTTTTTTTCCAACAAAAATGACGAAGACGAAGACAACGACGAAAATTTTGCGGCCGACCGACTTGCTTCCGGTTGCTGCTACTGCCCTCGTGATGAGCGCAACCAAATCTGCGCTCGACACGCAAGTTCGGAGCATATTTTGCCCTGCTCCTATCGTAGTGGTGGTTGCCGCCGCGGTTGCGAGCGGTGATTGCCGCGAATAGCACTAGTGTTGCACCAGGAAAGAATATGGGACTTATATCAATTGATGGCCGCGCCACTTTTACACAGATTTGTCCACCACCAAGTGACTTCCTGTTTGTCTCATTCTCTCTGTCTCTCATTAACATATTCAAATTATTACAAGCTGGATGGCGAGTGGAGCGCTCAGTGGCCAGCAAGCGACTGGACTGCAGTCGGAGTAAAACAAAAATTGTTTCCATTCTCTTCTCTCGACGGGAAACCAGCTAAGCGGCTGCTGCAACGGCGGCGCCGGCGGTGGTCAAGTTCGACTTTCGGAAAATTTGTCATTGCGGTCGGTGACGTATAGCTAGTGTTCAGTTGCAGTAGTGCTGCGGCAAACGTTTAGCCAGTCGCTCTCTTTTGCTGGAAACATAATACACAGCCAGCTAGCTTGTCGTCGCAACCACTTGCCGATTGGCCGAAGTTTGTTGCCATCGTAGTGGTTGCGGTTGGTGCAAAGACTAAAAGCACATTAGCAAGTTCACGTGTGCGACTCGAGACTCGGGTTTAGTCTAGCTTAGTTTCTAGAGTGTGTGTTGCCTATCGTTGCTGTTGCTGGTGCCGACACCGACGCTGCGATGGTTTCCGTTTCTCTCTACACACAATCAATTGGCGATGTGGCCGCACGAAACCCCAGCGGCGACCACTACCAACTCCAGCGAGTTGGTGGTGGCACAGGGAAACGCCCACTTGGCCATTTCCGCTCCCCGTGGCGGCGAGCGGAAGTATCGCATGTTGAGCTGTGGCCTGTGTGGTTGCGCAATTCCAATCCCTCTTTGCCGTCGTCTAATGGGCGTTAGTTTTTCCTCTTTTAGGCTCCTCTTTCAGGTTTAGTTTTTTGTTGTTGGTTTAACAGCTATTTAAAATCAGCAATAACATCAACTAGGACAAAGTTTTGTGGAAATATTATATACATTTTTCGTTTCAAAAATTCACTTCCGAGATTTTCAAAATTTAAATTTCGCGCGCCACCTTAAACTTTTAAATCAAAGAATGAATTCAAATTAAGAAGGCCGTCACCTCTAGACGATTGAGTCGTTTAGGTGGCAACAGTGCAATTAGCCAGTCGGTCGTTGGTTCGATCTCGACCATAACAAAAGGCGCCAGGTTGATCTAAGCCAAGCATTGGAATGGTAAAATTACCTTGTCTCGCCGGATCTATCTAAACGCTTCGTTAATTTCTCGCAACCTCGCCGCTTGATCTCTTATCCAGTCACTCATTCTATCTGCCAAGTTCAAATGGATAGTTTTGTTGTGTCAACACATTGATGATGTCAGCAAATTGAGACTGGCTCAGTCAATTTAGTGTAGTTTACCTGGTCACCAGGTAGCCAGTGGGCGCAATGGTGGCAGCGGCAGTGGCAACGCTGTAGGAGCCCAAAGAGAGGCAGAGAGAGAGAGAGAGAGAGAGAGAAATCCCGAAAAACCGAAGGAAACTCACGAGAGGTCAGCGGAGTTGCGTTGGTTTACAATTTAGCATTTTGTTTTAGGAACTGCCACAATGACCACAGCGGCACCTGCAGCAAACTTGATCGATGTTGTCGTTAGCTCCGATGTGAATGCAAAATGCCCACTTCGCCAGCCAATATCAATGTTGAAAAGTTTTGCCCGCCAGCGAGAGGAAAAGAGAACTCACTCGAGTTCCAGTTTAATCCGTCGGATTGCGATTCCATTGGCCAGTAATCCACCAGTTCGTTTGTTTGTTGACAACAAAGAGGCAAACACATAGAAAGAAGCGGAAAAGCGAGAGAGAGAGAGAGACTCATGTTAATTTGTCAAGCTAGCGGAGGGCGCGAGTTCGCTGCAAATCAATTTGGCCGCTTGAAAGGGAGCCGCTCGCCTGTCGGCGCCTAATGAGATCACGAGTGACCAGTGCGAGCGGGTCTATCGGGTTTTCTCTTCCGTTTGTTGGCTCATCGTGTCTTTTCCTTTTTTGGCCGAAGGGAAAAGCCCCAATCGCGAACCTGAACAAAACTGAAACTTTTTGCTCCAACCGTGGTCGCTGCTGCTACCTGGCAATAAAAGTAATGGGCCAACGCGGATCGAGTTTGCTGTTGCAGGTTTAGTCGGTGGTTTTGGTGTTGGTGTTGTAGCTGTTGGTGTCTGTGAATTCTCTACGAACCAAAACTTGCCAACCGACCGACTGGAAAGTCCAAGTGTCGCATTGAATTTTCCTCGCCTGTGACTTTGCTGGACAGTCGACCAAGCGGCCGACTTCGCGTTGCGACTGGACTCGTGTGTCCAGATGGTCGACAAAACTAACGTTGAATCAACCAAATCTAGAGAGCGGACGAGAAATATGTTTTATTGTCTCCCGCTAGTCGCCTACTCTTAGCTCTTTGACGGAAAGAGCGGAGAAGCAAGAGAATACTGCCAAAGGTGGCCTTTGACTTGGAGACAGACGAGAGTTGAGTTTATGCGTCGCACGTTCTGCCGCCGCACAAAACTCCAATGGCAGTTCCTTGGTTATGTTGCAACTCGTCGTCGATTCCGTTTTGGCGGCCCTTTAGTTACGTAACGAGCGCTCCCGCGTGGCGCCGCCGCAACCCCACGCGTTGCAATCAGACGTATCAAGCCGAGGGCATCTTTTTCCATTTGCCACACTCGTGCCCCCAAATCTCTCCTTCGAATCTCTACTTTGCATGCGTAAAACTATGCAACTAGCTTCCCCTCGCCGACCTGTGAGATATTGTCGCTTAGATATTGACCCTTTTACTTTAAGTCTGAATTTGCGTGCAAGTGGCAGCGACAAAAGTGGCAGTAGCGACAGCCGAACGGTAGATTCACTCGAAAGACTGGCCATTCACTTTGCCTCTTTTGTGCGAGCCAAAGTCTCCACTGACAAGGAGACACATGACATGGGTTACTCCAGAATCCAGTAAAAAGCACATGAAATCGCATCTACTCGTCGAGACGACAACAAGATTGTAGGTCTCTAAGGCTTCTTTTGGATATTTGACGAACTATTGAGGCTTTAAGCTTTCTACGCTCCATAGAGAAAGCACAGTGCCGAAAAATACTCAAAAAACCCAAGAAAAACGCCATAGAGTGAGGTGCGCGATTGGAATTTTGATCTTATTTATTTCGTAACTGGGAAAAAAGGAGCAAGAAACGGTTTCACATATAACTCAGCTCGGTGAGCTGAATCGATTGATGTATGACTTGCCCAGATCCAAGATGAACATAGTCATGTGTTTCCTTGTGAGCAAAGGCCATTCAAATCGTCGCCTCAATTCGGCACGCTCCGTCCATTTGCATAATCGGCGAGCGGCGATGAGATTTTAAACTCGCGATAAGTGGCCAGTCGAGTTTAGTTGGGGCGCTGAGCTACTGCTAGCGGTGAGCAACTCGCTCGGTGGTCGCCGCTACTGCTCTTTTCTTTGCCATGGAATATGATGATCGGATTTCTTATAAGATTCTCTCGCGCAAAGCTGACTTACTTTGCCAATCCAAATTTCCTCCTTGATCTGAGGAGAGCAATTCGAGCTCAGATTTAACTCTCGAGTTTTATGCAAGCAATAGAAGAAGTAACGTTTCTCCGCTCGCCAGCCACTTGGTTTTGTGCAATTAATCATTCGCGTGTCGCGCATTCCCACGAGTTCGAGGGGATACTAGAGAGAAGCTTTATTTTGAGTCAGAGTCATGAGCGAGAGTTTGCTGCTGTAGTCTTGCCTTTAGCTTCAATATAACTGGCGAGCTCCTGGAATCAATTACATAATGAGCTCAACTAGCTTGCCAAGTTTAACGAACGAATGTACGAACGAACGCGCCCAAGCGAGTGGAAGAGGAAACCGCAAACGAGTTTGCTCTCCGCTGCCCAGTTGCGCCTCAATTGTGTTTGTGTGGTGGACGGTCGCCGCCGCCGACTATTAGCTCGAACCTCGAGGGCGAGCGAGGATCTTGAATACTCATTAGGGCAACCGGCGGCGTTTTGTGGTTTTAGTCTCTGTTGTGTAACAGTCAGCTAGCTTGCGAAGTGCAGAGACACAAGGGCCTCTCCTCTGGTTGCGCCGCGCGAAATCCTCTAGGCTAACACCCAAAAGTCGGACGCCTAGACCAACCGGAAGTGGCGAGGCAGTTGCATTAGAAGCTCGGCAACTTGAGTCGAGTCTTGACATTAGGTCGCCCCAAGAGAAGGGGAGTCGAGTCGAGTCGAGTCGAGTCGAGTCGAGTGGGGAGGAGTAAAGTGGAAAAGTTGGAAGCCGCTTCTTTGATCCAACGCTTATCTCATTGTATCACAATTACATTAAACATTCAGTTCGCGTCGCGCTTCCTGCTGTTGTTGTTGTTGTTGTCTCATCCTGTTGACTTTATTGCTCTCTCATCTTATTATTGTGGCTCACTCTCTGCGTTCGACTTTCCGAAGTGAAACTTTCTCTCGCTCTAAGTGTGTAAATTTAGCTGAGAAGTAGGAAGAGAGAGATGAAACGAGATGAGACTAGATGGCCAAATCCAATGGCAAGACACATGGTGACGAGAACTCGGCGCCCATTATCACCAGACGACAACGAAGAAGACGACGAGTTGGTTGTGGCAATAAAACTTTCACTTTCACCTCCAATTTCCCCCAACTAAACTTATATCTGTTTCTAGTGGTAGTTATTTGCGACGCAAGGCGCGCATCTAATGCTGCAACAACAATAACCATCCGGTTTCCTTACCTCGGTTCAGTTCGTTGGAGTTGCAAACTATAAGTTAGGCGAGAAAACTTATTGTTAGCCTACGAATTTTACGAGCCGAAATTTTGTGCAGAATGAATTTCGATTTCGCCCTAATTATGGCATCGAGATGATCTTTTATTCAATTTCTTGGCAAGCTGGTTACTGGCTGAAGCAAAAGAGAGCATCCAGCTGTTCATTAGACGATTCCAGGTTTCAAGTTTCGCGTTTAAAACTATGAGCAAAGCACCTTGAGTGTCAAGTATCAAATTACTAGCTTTCAAGGTAACCGCACCAGGCGCAACCCTCGGATTTATATGAATTATATGGATTCAGCTCGATTAGCTGGTTCATAATGTGTGGGTTTAGGGCCTGTTTTTTATTTTTTTTCGGATTCTTAATATTCCACAGGAAAGCGACGCTTAGCGCGCGATTGTACCGCGTTCTCTGGGAAATTGTCAACTTCGGAGGCTTATATCTTGGAAGCCGGAAAAATAACCATCATTCTCGTGATCAGCGCCTGATACTTGTTCTTAGGAACATCAACTCATGGAATCTCCAGTCAGCCTAAAGAAGGTTACCTTGTTAGTCTCGAGAGCGACCAGCAAAGAAAGAAACGCATCGAATCAATTATATTCTATTCAATTTCTATTCTGTCCTCAGTTCGTTTGCTAAACTTTTCTGTAGCCATTAAAATTTAACAACGACTCGCTTGGCATGGAGAGCGAGGAAATCTGCGCGCTAAAAGATAATTACAAGTTTTCTCGAGTTATCGCCGGGAGAAAAAGGAAAGTTTCCGTCGAGAGCTAAGTGAAGCAAACGAGCAGTCGAGCGGCCGGTGAGATATTGTCTGCATGTTTAATGCAACATACACAAAGGGAAATTGCGGCCAAGAGGGAGAGAGAGACTTTAGTTTGTTGCCAGTAGCGCTAGTGAGTAGTATATCTTTGAATTGAGGCACTTGACGAGCGTAATAATTTCATATTGCGCGCCGAGGGTTTTTCTCTCTCGTTCGGTGGCCAGGCCAGGGGATAAGGAGAAAAGTTTTCTCGGACGATGCGCATCTCAACGCAGCGAGCACACGAGAGAGGGAACACGTTGAGTTAAGATGCCTTGCCAGTTGGTTATTTGGTTGCAAAAAGTCAGATAAGTGGAATCAGCAGGACGTCGGGCAGGCGGGCGAGCGTCTCATTTGAGTGGTAGCAATGGCAAAGTAACACTAGGAGCGGGAAGGATAGTGCACTCTCCAGTGTCTCTAGCTACTTTTTGGCCTAGGCGCCAGTGCATAGCGCCACTAATGCGGCGCACGTTAGATTTGGCTGCCGCTCCATTGCATTAGGCCACTCTAGTTGCCAATGCCATTTCTCCTCACACAAACACAAGCACACACACAACAGTCTCTCTTTCTGGCCTCAATTTTCCAACTAAACATGAGCGACCAGCCAAGCGACCGACACACCGTCCCGACTGACCGGGAAACTGAGTAGAGCTAGAGTAGAGGAATAAGTTAACCGCAAGGAAGAAGCTGACCGTCGATAATAAGTCCAAGTTGGTCGCTACTAAACTCTCACTAGCACCAACCAGCTCGATGCTCTTTTAGCCGCTCGATCGTCTGGATCAGCAACTCCAGCCTCCAACTAACTGGCCGAAGTTGGCCACTGGAAACCGCAACTAGTGAGCAAGTGGTTGGCAAGTTGGTTGCGAGCTGCGACTCGCAATTCGCGATGCAAATGCACTCGGCGCATCAAACTGGACTCCCAAAAAAGTGAAATTATGCCAGGCGCCAGAGATTTGGCTAGCAGATAGGCGGGTTGTCAAGATTCATTTCTGCAACTTGAGCTAGCTTCCGGCTAGCTCGAGTTGCAGATTTTTTCTATGGCTGTGGCCTTGGGGGGGGGGCAAAAAAGTCGCCCGATTGCGTTTTCCCCCTCTACCTCCAATATCTTCGCTCCTACATTTCGTTTGCTTGCTTGTTCTAGTCTCTGGCTTGTCCTGGTCGCAATCTCATCGGTTACAACCGAGAGCAAAACTAACTGTGACCTTACAGGCGGTCGGTCGGTCAGTCGGCCCAATGGTCACGCCCATCCGGCCGACCAACACCGACCGCAACTATACACTGCCACTAATTGGCCAGCAAGCTAGTGATATGGTCCCTTGTTGGCAGTGAGAGCGAACCAAACTCTAGTGTAGCTGTCGATTGGAGCCAACTAAGCGGCGAGCTAAATTCTAACAACGACAATAATTATTAATCTCATTAGAGAGCAAAACTCGATGGGTGCCCGTCAGTTTGGTTAATAGTGCGACAGCGTAGCGCCGCGCCGGCTGTTAGCCACCTCATAAGGGGGTCCCTTCTGGCTTCGGTTAGTTTACTGACCAAAAGAGCTGAATGGACATCCAAATCGATTGGTTTCATTTTCACGTTTACCCTCACGTAGTCCTATTTATCCCTTTCTCTATAACTCTGAGCTGGAAGTAAACTTCCACAGTCAACACACTAAAGCCTCCTCAGTTTGTGTCGTCTTTTTTCAGAACTAGCAGACACCCAAGCGGAAGGGAAGCGAGTGGAGCCCAAAATCTGCTCGGATAGTCAACCAAAAATTAAGCCAAACGAACACACAAAGTTTCACGCGCTCGATGTACAAGTCTATGGCGAATTTCTGTTTTCCTGGCTAACGAGACTCAATTGATTATCTTTTTTATCATCATCATCAACGTAGTCGTCGTGGTGGAGGTTGTGTTGTGGCTTCGGTTGCTGGTGCTGGCGCCATCATTAGGCCGTGATGTTGCAGTTGCTCTTTTCAAGTGGCCGGCACGCGAGTGGCCGAAAAGAGAGAGAGAGAGAGCAGCGGCCAACTGGGCAACGTGGTGCGTTGCGTTCAAAAGCCAAGCCACTGAAACAATGCACCCACTTTAAAGGCACTCGTTGGTTCGCTCGCTAGCTTGCCAGTGGTAAGCCAGCGCTAGTTTAGCGGAAAATTAACGTTAATAATTCCGAAATGGAGGCCGAAATAAAAATGAACTGAAACTCGTGGAAATAGACCACCAACTTTGCCTCAGTTGAGTTCAATTCCACTAGTTTGACGTGCAGAAATTTCGCTGGCAGTCGAGATTTTTGGAAGCTGAGTGGCGAAAAAATAGAGAGCAAAGCTGCCGATCTTAAAACTGCTAGTCAGCTAAAAACTTCGAGTCCATTGAGGAGTTTGGCTCGAGTTTTGTTTGCGGCAGACTTGGCGAGTTGTTGCCATTTTGTGTTCCACTCGATTCGTTTCATTTGCACTGAAGCGAGCGCTTGAGGGAAACACGAGGAGAGATACACAAAAAGAGAGCGAGAGGAGAGAGAGAGAGAGAGAGACAAACTAACTAGAGGAACTAGGGAATGATGATAAATGAATTGCACTCAATTTTTTAAGCTCCAAGTTGTTTGTTGGCTCGCTGACTTGGCTTCAAAGGACGACAGCAAAAATTCAATGGACTTTGATGCATTGAAGCAAACGAGACGACTACTATTGCTGTTAGCACTACTACTACTACTACCACATATATGACTACAGCTATCGCTTACGTAATGGCAATAATTTGCGCCTCTCCCGTGAGTGAGTGCAAAAGTTTGTGCCCTGTGTTCGGTGCGGTAAGGGGGCGAGCGCGCTTAGGAGAAAAGTCGCTAGGTGCCTGGCGCCAGGTCCTCTGGCTGGGGATTGGCACAATGGGCCAGGTTACGGCGTGGTGCAACTCGAGCTCGTTTGTTTGTCTGTCTGACTTTCAATTTGGCAGTGTTGTGGTTTTTTGCCGCTGCTTCTTCGTGTAGAAACTTGTAGGCAAACTGCAAACGGACACAATGTTATTCTGATTTAACCTCTTTTCTCGCAAAAGTTTATCGAAATCCGATTGGTTGTCGCTGATTTCAAGAACGATAAAGTGGCCATTGCGAATAAAACGAAGTCGAAACCACGAAGAAACCTCAAAAATAGAGCTCGACTACCTTTGTCGCCTCCATTCCCGCGATATTTTATCAATTTTCTCTTCACTCGCACGCCAAAATAGTGCAAAAATTACTAGTGTAGCTCACGATTTACTTTGCATGTCTCCAGTATTTTTCTCGCCCGCCCACGCAACAGCAGCTTGCTAAGGCCTCAGAACCAAGCCAATTCACCTGCACGTAATTAACCATCGCCGCGACGATCAATTACTGACAGGGGGACTCGAGGTTGTCTGCGCCGCTATACTGCAAAATCGATTCCAATTATCGGTCACCCGACTGACTGGCTTTTACTTATTGACTTTACCTGTATTCTCTTTCAAATTTTTGGAAGTAGTTGTAAAAAACTCTTCCCCAATGACAAAGAGCAGCAGCAGCCGCAGCTAATTTCAAGACATACTGCTGTGTTCCCTTTGAAGAGGCGCCGCTTGTCAGTTTGGCTGTCAATTTGGGCTCAATATGATTGTCGGGCTCGATTGCATCTGAGATTTGAAGCTCATTGGTGGCTAGAGGGACGGCCTTAGATGTCTGCTTCAGTTTTCTCCTTCTACCTCTCTCTTTCTCTAGTCCATGCGGTCACAGCCGAGCGATTGCTCACTTGATGCTTTCCCCCCTCTTCTGCGTATCCCAACCGAGAGATGCAAATTTCCGCCCCCAACTCTACTTCTGCCATATGACCACACTGACACTGAAGACATCCCGTCATCCTTTGGCCGCCATCTCAAGTCGGACTTGAGAATCTCTCATACTCCCCACATATTGGAATACCAATATGAGCAACCAACTTCCGGTTAGGCGACAATTATCGTCTCAAATCGGATCTATTCTAGAGACGGAGCGATCAAGGGCGGAAGTTGTCGAAGAAAAGCGCAACTAAAAGTTGCGGACCCACCAATGGGATAGAAGCTGAGCAGAGTCCAGCTAAGAGACGGAGCCGAAGACGATTAATGGAATCCCTTATTGTTGTTGCTGCTCCTGATTCTCAGCTTGCCTTTTGGCGTCTCCTCTTTCTCAGCTCGTTTATTGACTCGCTCACTTGGCTAACGATCCCAAATCCAGGGGCCAGTTTGCAAGATCGAGATTCTCTCTTCTTCTCACTTCCAAGTACAGAACTAGAAACTGACTCGTGCAGCGAGCGAGAGAGCGAGTAAGTTGGAGAAATTTTATTATTTCCAATTTATTTCCGCCTCAAGCGGGCGACTGGCAAGCTAGCTTGCCGCTAGAATCGAGAGTCAAACTAGCGAGCAATAGCGAGATGAAACCAAATAAACTTTCGCAAACGACTCGACGTGGGTTTGGCCACAAGTTCAGTCCAGTTGCTCGTTCTCTCTCTCTCTCTCTTGCTTTTGCGCTAGCTAACCTAAAGCTAAAGTTTAGAGAGTTCTCCTCGAGAATGCAACTACCACTCGGCCAGTCGTTTGGTTTTGCCAGTAGAAGTCGTGTCCAGTTTAGCGAGAAAGCTGATTCCTCTCTATAGCCGAAAGTTAACTTCCTGCCAAAACTCCTGCTCTACTCTCCTGCCGCCAGCTAGTTGGCCAGACATTAATTTAGTGATCGCGCGTCCGATTGGCCAGTTTGTAAGTTTCCTTGGCTAGCAGTGAGTCCAGTCGACGAGTCAGGGGTTGTTGCTCCTATTTGTATTCGTGGTCATGTTGGCCAAAAGAGAGCAAGAAGAACATGAAACTCGAGCTATTGTCTATCTCTCTCGCTCTCTTGGGCTCCACCAAACTCTCACAATAAGAACCTTGCCATTCAACTGACAGGGAAAGCGAGTTATCTGATACTTGGTTGAATCTACACATGTATCGTGAGTCGTTTTTGTTCGCATCGCATCGCGCGCTCCAGTCACTGAGCGAGTCAATCAGCAACTCGATACAATTGACTCTCCCGTTTCTTGTTGTTTCCCACTCCGATCCCAGCGAATCTCTCGAGACTCTTGTGCCCCGATTTGGTTAAATCGCCATGCAATTCGGACAACAGAGAGGGAGAGAGAGAGAGAGACAGACAGACAGAAACTTAATTGGGGAACAAGTTGTCGTTCGCAGCCACCAATCGTCTCTATCGTATCGGTCCCTCTTCTTCTCACTCTCGTGGGATTTGAGCTAATTGGGTTCAGTGAGCTCGACGCAACATTTGCCATTGCAACCAGCAAACTCTAAAAGCCGGCATGCAAATGGAGCTCACCGCATCCCAATTGGGTGGCCCTCTAACCGACTAGTGGATTCCTGGTCGCTGCGTTGATTTGTGGCCCCATCGCTCACCTGTCGACACACACTATGATGGTTCTACTTCAGGAGCTCAGCATATATCCACCACTCCATTGGCTCGCTCATAACCAAGGGCCTCCTCTGCGGTAAATTCTAGACAAACGAAAGTTGGGGAATCTAATCCAACTAACACCAGAGGCTGGCGTTCCATTAGCGCCGGCCACTGACACTGATGTCTAAGCAACACTGAAGACACAACGGTTAGGACTGCGCCACTCGATGGCCGCTAATGCAACTAGACGGCCGCATGCGCCACGTCAATCAACTCGACGTCGGCGGCGGGCGCAGCGAGATTAGCGCCTGTCGTCGGTTAGGTTGTCGCTGGAGTTGTTGCCTGGCCACAATGTAGCTGTGGCCAAAGTAGTGATGGTGATAGTAGTTGTTGCAGTCGCTAGGCGCCAATCAGATTCACAGTGGACTCCATTTCCTTTCAATGGCTCGCAAACTCTCGACGCTGACGAGATTTATGCGCCCGATCAAATCGAGTCTCGTCGCCCGAGGGGTCGGCAGCAATGCGATTCCCCCTCCACGAGGTGAAAAGCAATGCATTGTCGGTGGTCGGCCGCCTTTAGCTCGCCGCAAGAAGAAACTACTGAAAATTTGCAACTTAATTAATCATCGGCCATTGAAATGATGGTGGAGAAAAAAGAGCAACAGAAATAGCAGCACCAACCAACCAGAAGTTCAACTGAGATCTTTGTTAGTTGGTAAGCCAATGACTTTTTCCTCCTCCTCCTGCACAAATCAGCGCCAACGTTCATCTACATTCACATCAAGATCAATGCCGCGACTCTCTCATCGCGCTGGCACCTTGCTTATCAGTTGGCTAGCTAGCTAGCTACTCGGCCGAAACGATACTTAGACGAGCGAGAGAGTGAAAAAGTTTGATTAATTTGTATGCAAATGGGAGGCCAGCGAGGGATGCTCTTCTCATTGGCCAGATAGCCAGCCAGCCAGCTAGCTAGCCAACTAAGCTAATGTAGATGTGCGAGTGTATCAAGTTGTCTGATTTCATCGCAGCGACGTCGTCCTCCTGCCCCATGTTCTAAGTTTAGCTTCCGAGATTTCGGAAAAGGTCCGCGTGGGCTTAAAAGCTAGAGCCAATGAGCAAAAAAGTGCGAGGCTCCTGCTGCTTATTCAATTTGCCCCTCTAATCATCTAAAATGCACTCTTGTCTTCGGTTCAGTCATCGCTGTTGTCGTTGTTGTCCTCGTTGTCTTCTGCATTCTAGCGAAATTTGCAGAGAGGAAGTCGACAATAAAAGAGCGACAACTTGAACAATCGCGACAACGAGTTGACAGCAGAGCGGCTAGCCCAAAAAACAATGTCTCTCTAGTAGCGACGACGACAAGAGCGGCAAACTTTTGAGTTGAGACACAAACTAGTCGACGAGGCGAAAGGCTGACGAGCGAGCAAATTGCTGGCCAAGAATCTGAGGCTCGTGTGTAACTCAATACTGAACTCGCGCTCCCTAATTTCGTGTTAATTGAAGCTCTAAAAAGAGCAACAACGACAATAACAACAGAGACATCATAGGACTACTTAGTTGCTTCACCTAATTCTACAGCGAACATTGACATTCTAATTTAATTAATCGATAATGATGATCCTCTCTCCTGTAACCGTTGCTCTTTTGTCATCGCCGACAACACTTTAGTTTACTGAAACTAGTAGCAGTTTAGCTGGAACTGGCGCCTCTAATGTTTCCATCTCACTAGAATTCCATTGCTACAGCTAGTGCTCATGTTTGCGAGTTCCATTGGCCAGCTTTACTTATGACTCACGATGAAGCTTGGTAAAAAGTTGTTGCTTAGCTTATGGCCGGAACCAACCAACTAGCACCACTGGCTTCCATTAGCCTTAGACCAAACCAAAGCCAACCAAACGAATCCCACAAAATGACCCAAAATCCGCGGAATCCTGAGGCCAGCAAATCGGTTATTTTGAGACACCAAACTGGCCGCTCGTCTAGAAAGGAAGAAAGAGAGCGAGAGTTTTAAAATTGCCGCTCGATTGACTCGCACTTCCGGCCACTTGGCTCGTGGGCGCTGGACACTTTGTTGGTGGTTCCAGAAGCCGAAGTTTCAATGGCAACATGCCATTGAAAAGTGCTCAGGACCACGAGCAACGGGACGAGCAAATCGCGAGCTTAAATGAATTTTTAGAGTAAATTTCTTCGGATTGGGTCAAGTAAAAACCACGAAAACTTGCGTTAGAAAGACACACAGCAATACAAAAGAGTGAGCGAGGCAATCAAAGTGACTGGTCGTATAATTTGCTCCTGCCAGCGGCTAGTAAGAAGTTTTTCGCTCGATTGATAGAGAAAATTGGCAAATAGAAGCAAGTTTTGTCACTGTTACGTGAACGGTGCGTTGGGTCAATTGAATGAATCATTCTCGCCACCAATCCAAGTGATTGGCTCGCCGCCAGTAGAAATGACTGGCCATGGATCGACTGCAAGCCAAAATCACCGAGTTACCCATCGGAACGGACGACTAACGTTGATTAATTTCCTCTAAGAGGAGGCTTTAAAGTCAAGCAGTTTGTTGCTACCGCTCTTTTTACTCGTCTTTTGCGAAAGTCAACGGCGAGAGGAGGAGGAGGAAAGTTTCCGCTTTTTGATTGCGATTCAGTGGTTATCGTAAAGCTAAACGATGAAACTTGACCGTAAAGTTGCTGGTGTCCAAGTTTTGATTTCCGCTTCAAGCGCAGCGAAATTGCTAACGAATTGGCCACCTATACTTCGAAGACGACAACGACCGCCACCACACCCAGAGGGAGTTCACGTTTTTTCTTTTGCTGCGCGGCTCAAATGTTTAGTTTCTCTCTTGCGCTCTCTGCTACTCCCTCAAAAAGACAATCGACTTTTCCTATTTTTCCATCTCAAACTGTCGATACTAAGAGTGAGCCGACTTTTGAAAAGAGCAACTGGAAGCTGTTACTGCAGTTTATTGGCGAAAAGAAAGAGGCAACTGACAGGTGAGTTGGCGAATAGGCGAAAGAGTTCATTGATTCGCAGGCTGCTCATTTTTCATCTCACGCGTCAAAGTTGCGTTACTTGCACAAAAAGTTACCTGCGCTAAGTTAAGCATGAGTATCTTTCTCCCTTTCTCTCTTAACCGAATCGAATCGAATGGCAATGCTGCAGTTTCGTATCACTTTTTGAGCTGGTAGACTCAACTTGCGTTGAGTCTACCAGCTTGGTGGCACAAATTTCTCACTGTTGTTGCTAGTTTGTTTACGTTTACCGTTAGACTTGCAGTTGGAGTTTCCTTAGATGCTGCTGCTGCTGATGCTGATAGCGGCCGTTACTGCTATTGCGCAATGGATTTATAATGGCATCTGTGGTTCGATTTCAGCGATCGTAAAGTGAGCAGCAGCAGCGGCAGTGGTCGTGGCTCACCTGAAGGTGCACCTATCGGTTTGGCACACGTGTGTCGACAAGAAGGGGCACAAAGAGTTACCTCTTAGACCGTCGAAACGTTAACTTGGCACTTGCATTCTGGAGGCGGCAATGGTGGAGGCAGTAGCACCATAAGTCGCCGTCGTCCACTAGACGACGAGCAAATTGTCGGCTGGAGGCTCTGGTTTCTAGAGGGACCGGAAGTGCAGAGGTTCGGTTTTAGTTGGCGCGCAAAGGCGATTTCCGGTCCGGGATACAGGGAAAGTTGGTTGCCGTCTTCAACGTTCTCTCAGTATCGACGGCAGATCGATTCTCGCATCGACATTGTAATTGAAAATTTGCATACGAATAGCAGGCAGGCCGACTGGCTGGCCTGCTATTCGTATGTTGGAAGCAAGTGACTTTCAATTCCCCGAAAAACTTCCTGACTTTCACTTTCACTTTTGCACACACAAGGTTCGCCTGCGGGAACCAAAGTATCGCCCGCAGTCACGCCCACCCCTCTTCCTTTCAACGATGGTCGAACGGACCAGTGGTCGGGTCATCAATAATGATTGTGGCTGGTTGGTGAAGGTGCGAGATTTTTTGGCTTGAACCCGAAACAATCATCATTCTTGTTACCAACTGCCAACATTCTTCTCAGTTGGCAAGCTAGCTGGCGGCCAATGGTGACAGTCGAATGAAGCTGAAGAGTTCAAATTTCGTCCCCGAAAAAACCATGATAGTTTGCAATTTCAGAGCACTTGATACGCAGCCTGCTAGTAGCTGTGGCAGTTCATCACTTTGGTCTCGCCAGCTGCGGCTTGTCTTTATAATTCATTTACACCTATCCATCGCAGTGTTTTTTCTCGCGGACTAGATCGGGTGTGAAGTAATTATTGAGACAAGTTGAAGGTCAGTTGGTTGGCCTGCCAACTGGCTTGAGATAAGATGAGGGCGATTGTAACACTTACCCTCCGCTTCCAACTCGACATCAGACCTCGTCGCCTCTACAACACGAACAATGGTATAATAATCTGTCATCATTAGTTAGACGGCTGCCGGCTCGTTGTTTTGCGGAGCCTCACTGTTAATTTTGTCTCTTACATTCTCTTTATCCCGTTGTCACATCATGTTTAGTCGATCGAGTGGCGCCCCCTAGCGACCCTAGGTCCCTCACGCAGAATCTCTTGCAGATTCCAGGGAGACCAAATACCTGCAGGTTCTCTTTGTGTGTGTTGGCCACTTACGGGTAAGCTAGTGAGTCACCAACCAGAGTGTTGAGTTGCTGCTACTAACTAGACTCAGAACCACGAACACCAAACAACAAAGACAACTCGTCCGTCGGCCGATTGGCTGACCAAATGGCAAATTAAGCTTGCGGCGGCAACTCGAGACTCCGCCAAAAGGTTTGAGTCACTCCTCTGGTGTGTGAGAGCGAAACTCCGATAGGTAAAGCGGACGATTGAATAGAATTGGATGTTTTCTTTAGCAACTACAAGATCCTCTCGTTGGTGTTGGTGTTGATGCTGATGCTGTAGTGGCCGTTGCTACCCCGCGCTCGTGCTGAGCAAACACACACACGACTTTGCATCCGCTTCCGCCTTCGCTCTGTGAGCGCTGATTGGCCTCCTCCTCCTCCCTTAAGTTTACCACTGAGACTCTCGTTACCTAAAACTCGCTTACCAGCTCATGTGTTTGCCTCGCTCTACTCGCCGCCAGGTTGTTGGTCTTTCGTTGGCAACTCGTATCGCAAGTTGGAATTTTGCTCATCCACTCGACGTACAAGTTCCTAGTTGCTAGCGTTGGGGCGAGCGGAAGTGTTCGTGCTGCCATCGTCTTCGGTGGCGGCGGCGTGGCGTCAGAATAAATTGGGCGCTCGTGTCGCAAAGTCTCTCATGCTGTCGCCGTTGCTATTGCCGAACACAACCAACAGTGTAACTAAATAACGTCGCCAACTAACTCTGGGAGGATCAGCCACTTCACTGGCACCACAGCTACTGACTAGCTGGCTGGCTGGCTGGCATTTCACTTACGCAGTTTCTCGCCTTCAGTCGCTGGCCAAGTTTAAGATGAGAGCCAAGAGAAGGGCTCCCTCTGAGAGAAGACTGATTGCCGATGTGAATGCCAGCGTTAGTTGAGCCGAGTGGCCAGCTCAACTGCAACCTGCTTGCCGCTTGTCGCCCGAAGCCCTCAAATGGGCGACACCTCATCCAGTTGGCGAGCTAAAGTGGAGTCCAGACGGCGAGCTAGCAGGTTGCTGCCAACTCGCTCGCTCGCCTGCTTATAACTAGACGGCTAGCCGACCAGCTAGCAAACTCAGCATTCGGCTCGAGTTCGCGGTGATATATGGCCGGCGAGTGGCCCTTTTGTTTTGTTCCACTCTTCAGTCCTCTATCCGCTAGAAGCTGCAAGTTGGCGACGCTAACTAGAGTAGAGGTGCAATTTTACTCTGGTTCCCCGAGAACGAGCGCGACGAGCTCTCATCGATTGCCTGGCGCAATCAACTTTGCTTGCCTCTCCACTCAACTTGCCCACTGGCGCCAGTTACCGGAAGTGACAAGCGTAAGGACGTCTCCCTCAGGATTCCACGCTGATGTTGATGCTGATGCTGCTGCTCTCTTAATCGTTATGTTGTCGTGGTGGTGGTTAGAATCCAAGACTGACCACAAGCTAGTGAGATTTCGAGCTCGAAGAATGGAATAAAGTATCAAGCGTTGAAGAGCAAGGATTAGATTCACTGTCCCACCAACACAATGGTAACTTCACTTCAAGTCTACCTTTTTTCTCCTCCTTTCTCTCTCTAGCTTGCTTCAAACTTGAAAATATGCGCTCCAGTTGCGTAACATTTCGCGCTGGGATTAGTGGCGACGGTTGTTGAGCTTCTCCAAATCAAACTCCATTTTCCATTTGATCACAATAGAGGAGGAGGCAGGTAATCTCGGCGAGTTTGGCTCAGTTACCTGATTCCATTAGACCTGCAACTTTGGGAGAAACGAGGTGATACTGCAACTTCCGCTTTGTTAGCAGGATGTAAGGGGAAGACTTACCTGTGCAGGTATAGTTGGATTGGAACTTGAGCTCTCGCTCGCAAACTAGACACACACCCAAACTGGAGCGCGAATTTCTCGGAAACTTGTAGAGGCGCACATAATAATGATGGCAGCGATAAACTTTCTCTTATTCTTAGCTCCCAACTCCCAGCTAAAGTCTCTCAACTGGAGAAAACTGGAGACTGAGGACTTTGGAATTAAGCCCTTGAAAGTTGAAGTTGTAACCTCTGCTTTAGTGTTCGCTCCGTTAGTCAGCAGAGGAGTTGGTGGTTGCCTTCGCTGTAGCGAGATAAGCGACGCCAAATCCACTAACCTTATGCTCTCCTCTAAGCGTGAGCGACTTCCTGTTTCGCTGCCTCTGAGCGCGCGGGCTTTCAACGCGGCAAACGAGATTGAGAGAAGACACAGAGTCACTGGCTAACGAGCCACTTGAAATCTTCGGTACTCGCAATGAGATGGTGTGCAAGCTAGCAAGGGATTCTAGCTAGACTAGCAAGCTAGCTAGCGGGCCAAATAAGTGGCAGTCTTGAGAAGAATCCCCAGAGAAAGTGGCGACTCGAGAGCAGCACGAGAACGGCACATTAGGCTGATGTTGTTTACAATTAATTTGGCGCACATTGACTCCCTCACGAGCTTTGTAGCGCCAATTACATAACATTCAAAAGTCGAGCATCGCAAAGCCGAGAGGATGCCCTCGAGCTTCCGGTTTCCTGTGCGTGTTTCGGTGGCACGAGCGAGTGGAGATGGGAGCTGGTGTTTTGGTGGCGCCGACTAGCGAGAAATTCGAGCTATGACTGCCACAAAAGACATCAACAACGAGAGGAAAAGTTTTTGCCTCCCATGAGCAAAAGCGAATCTAATCATCATCATAATCATCATCATCATCATCGCCATTTTGGAATGCCTATTAGAATCAAGAGGAGAGGCGCAACTTCAGATAGTCCATTGAATTTGATTAGCAAAAATGTCAACTGGCGGCAGGTTGGTCGGCTGACGTCTTGTGGCAAACCGTCAGTTTGCCACCAAAATAAAGACCGAACGCAAAAACTTGACCCAAATACCGGGCGTATTTTTGCACCTGTGATGTGAGCCCGTCGTCTGCGTTGTTATCGTCGCCACTGTCACGTGCAAGCTTCTGATGTAAACTAAAGCACGTATCCAACTTGAACTCGCGGGGAAAAAATAGTCACACTAACTCTTCAATTCTTCTTCGCGCTCACCCAACTTGAACCCAAACTTCCGGTTATATCCAGATTCCAACCAAACGCGACTAGTGAGGAGCAGGAGGCACGCAAGCCAACAGCAGCAACAACAGCCATCAACTATAAAGAGGCACAACAATAACAACAATTATATCAATAGTAATAGTAATAATAATAATAATAATCCAACTCAAAATGGTTTGTCGCAAGCAAGTCAGTCAACGACGTCGACGCGGCGGCCGGTGATACACGCAATGCTCAAGGGTCAAGTGGCTTTGCCCTGTGAGTTGCAAACTCCAGAAGGTGACGACGCAGTTCAACTCGTACTCTGGTACAAGGACAACTCAATGGTTCCAATTTACAGGTGAGTTCACAATTTGATTGTTGTGCATGGCGTAGCATTGTATTGCTTGGCACAGATATTACGGCTCATTCAATGTTGAGCACTCATTTGAAGAAAGAGACATAGAAATTTTAAATATAATACAAGGCTTGATGTTAAAGAGCTAACCATCTCTCGTCTCTATCTCGCACCCTCTCCAACTCGTCACCTCCACTGAATGACGACTAAATGATGCAATGGCACACTTACCTAATGCAAACTGCACGCGACATTAGCCTCGACGCGCGCGCCTCATTAATCCTCGAGGCGCGACACAAACCGGGCGCCTGGCTTGAGGGCCGCTCCAAGTTGCGCATAGTTCCGCAAGGTAAAGGTTCATCTGTGTTATTGTTACAGCAGCAGCCGCAGCCGCAGCAACAACAACAACAGCAACGCAATAGGCGTCAAATTGGAGGCGAGGATACTATCAATTATTACTACAACGACGACGACATGTTACATAATTATGGCAACAACAGTGAGCAGCAGCCAAGTGGGGGCAGGAATGGCGAAAGCAATAATTTCTCAGATGATCTCAGGTGGTCGCAGCAAAATCGAGCAACGGCAGCGCCGCCAGCAGTAGCAGATAAGACCACTACCACCACATTCACCACTCACAATACTGGCAGTCACTTTTCCAGCTGGCACCGGCACCGGAGGCGGCGCTCGCGTCGAAATAATCAATTGAAACACGAGAGTGCCTTTGACCCCAGGCAAGCGCTCGTTGCTCAACTCTACGTTGACTCCCTATCAAGTGAAGATAATGGACTTTATCGGTGTCGCGTCGACTTCCGACGAGCGAGATCCAGGTTCCAGGAGATGGAGTTGAGGATAGTAGGTGAGTAGTAGAGTTGATGACTAGTTTTAATAAAGGGTAAAAATTGTATCTCATATTCCAGGCAACCTCATAACTCGATTAATTAACCCACATCTCCTACATTCCCATGCAATCGGCGAATTGTACCAAAAATATCATTAACAAAACTCTAGTTCCCGCCGACAAGCCCACAATTCGTGATCTGACCGCAAACACTGCCTCACGACATCAACAGTCACTGTCCGCCAACCACGCCCACCTGCACCTGATCGGTCGACATGACGAAGGCTCGCGAGTGGTACTAGAGTGCGAGACTCAAGGGGGCTGGCCCGAGCCACAGTTGAGCTGGTGGCGCGACGGCCGCCTGGTCGATGACTCGTACGAGATCCTCGAGTTAACTGGCGGCGCTGGTAGTGGCGGTAGCGGCGTCGACGGGCCCGACGACCACCTTGCGTCCGACGGAAGTGGCCGGCGCGTGATTGAGCGGCGCGCAGGTGCACCCGACGTCCAGCTCGGCGACTCGCTGGAAGAGTTCAGAGCCAGAGCGAGGCTAGTCGGTGGCGCTGTCAGAGGTAGAAGCGAAGATGATGACCCGAATTTGCATCTAGCACTGGAAGCTGACGCTGCAAGCGACGAGGATGGAACGGCAAGCTCACCTGGCACTTCCGGTTTCGACGACACGGATCATCAGCTTACGTCGCGGCTAGCCACTGGTGGCGAGCATCTCGCTGCGCCGCACCAAAGCGACAATGCGATGGGAGCTACGACAACGCCAGTTCCAATCGGGCAAAACAGATTGATCAAAAACAGACTCGAGTTGCCCAGCTTGAGCCGCGCGGATCTGTTAGCTAATTACTCGTGTTTGGCTTGGAACAGTCGACTTGGCGAACCGCCGAGCAGTTACGTGATGATTGATATGAATCGTAAGTATCTCAAGTCTAGTCTAGACTAGTCTAAATCAGGTAACAACAACCCGATGTTCTTCTACCCTCGTCCCTTACTTCCTTCTTTCGACGAGTTCTTGTATGTAAAAAGTGGGGACAACAACCAGCAGAAACAGCGTAACATAGTGAGGCCACCTGTTTTGCTTGAGAGAGCTTGCGATGGAAAGAGTGTTCGCGGGTTTGGATCCTGGCGAGGAACACGAGCGGCAAATTAGTTTCATGTTTTTCCTCCATCTCGCTACCACTGTTCCAACACCAGGTTCGGTTAAGATTTCTCCCCCTCTCTCCACCTGATTTACCTGAGCTTCCAGCGGAGAGTTTGCTTGGATCCGACAAGCTAGTCAGCCTCTTGGCCAACCAGCCGACTGGTTAGCTGGAGCCCATCAATCAATATCTCGTTTCCTGCAGGCAAGCGAAACAAGTGGTCTACGCAGAAGAGGCTGCAGCGGCCGCCGCCGTCGCAGCAGTGGCGTTAAAATGAGAGCACGCAACTCTCGCCTACTTGGCTCATTTTGCTCGAGTGAGCGCAGAAAATTTACGGCCCAAGTGGCAAACGTATTGATTGATATGAGGAGTAGTGCCGTTGCCATTCCGCTGGCCTGCGGGCTAAGTTGGCCTAGCGCGAAGCGAAGTGTTTTATGGACCAAATCAGGTGAAGCATTGGAGTTTTGTGTTGGAGAGAAGAGGAGAGAAATCTAGAGGAATCAGCATTGAATCGGTCGGCCGCTCTAGTTGTGTGTTTGTGTGTTTGCCCCAATAAAACGCTCGCTAGTTGTTTCGCGGCGCGCTTCAATGTTAATTGACCAGATTGTTGCGTAACAGAATCGAGTTTAATGGCCATTGGCCACCGAACTGAATGGCCGCACACGACGAAGGCCACGGCGACGATTTCTGTCCGATCAATTGCAGGTTTTGGTTGTAAAAATTAATCCCCAAATTTGAGGGATCGGAGCGGCGAAAAGTAAAACTTGACTCACTTTTTGGCCGGCAGCTCGATGATTTTCTCCAGTTGCAAGCCAAATTTTGCTTTGGTTCAGCTGCAGTGGTAAATGAAAGAGCAGTCGCAACGACAGCTCCACTAACGACAGCAGCGAAACAAATCGATTCGGTTGGCCTCTCTGCGGCCAAAACTAAACATCTTGCTTAAGCCACAGAATGGACGGAAAGCCTGGAAGTTTACAACCGAATATTTGTAGCACAGCACAACGCACGAGAGAAATGCGAGAGATCTGCCCCCGAAACTCGAGCAACCGGAAGAGAGCCAATGAACTCTCGCGCAGCTTGAGGTCAATTTCATTGCCTTTCAATGGCCACGTCACGAGAGGAATTCGGTGTCGTCGTTGCGCTCGTAGAGTTGGTGTTCGTGTTTGAGCTAATTGCTTTATTGTCGCCCGTTGTCCAGAGTGAGAGACAAAATTCATTGACGTTAGCTAATCGACGTTACAGCCAACAAAACATAAACTTCTGGCTCTGGTTTCATGTAACTTTCTTTATTCAGATAACCTACCAACAAATAGCAGCCTGACCAGCTGAATGGACAAACAAATGGACGATACAAAACTTTAGTGTCCCTCGATAGAGTTTCGCTGTGGAGGGCGATTCAGCTGACTGAAATTCGGCTGACCCAAAGTTGGAAACGAACGAGAGTTTTATTGTTTCTAGGTGGAAGTTCGGAGCAAGTGCGCCTTTTTTCTCCACTGACCCTACACTCGAAGCGAAAACCTCGAAGAAGTTGCCATAAATCACGAGGCCAATCAATCCATTTACGCGTATGATGGTGTGAAATCTCATCGGTTTTGGTGGCGGAAATCGGAAGTTCGGCTTGAAGTGAAATTGAGCCGCCAGCGCCGGTGCCTTCGTTACGGTGACGCAATAAACTTTACGAGTCAACTTTTTCTTCTCTGAACTGAACGCTTCATGCGTCATTAGTAACCAATTGTTTGGATTTCTAGGAATCTGTTCAACTTTTTGCAACTAATACTGCTCCTACTACTGCTACTTCACCGATCTCGTCCCTGGAAGGCTCAATTTTTGCATCCCTTTTATCTATTCTGTTATTGTGAGATAAGAGACTAACACTAACCATCTAATTTATTTGATCCATTTACAACAACAGTTCGTCCAATCAAAATCCAGATCGAGAACGAGCGACTTCCGGTTCAGGCAGACAAACCGCTGGAGATCACGTGTCGTGCATTCGGCTCGCGGCCCGCCGCTCTGATAAGCTGGTATCGCGGCGCCACAAAACTTACGCCCTCTTCGGGCAACAAGCAAACATTGAGCCGAGTCGGTCACTTATCAAGGCCAATCGACGGCGATTCGAGCGGCAACATTAGTGAGAGTCGAGTGGTGCAAATACAGGAAATTATAAGCTCCGATTCAAATGTCACAAGCTCAACGTTAACCATTGTTCCTCAATTAGAGGACGGCGGCCAAATAATTACTTGCAAAGCGGAGAATCCATTCATGTCGTCCAGAGGCGACGCTGGCAATGGAGGAAAATTGAGTCCTTCAAGTTTGGATGAATTGATGGGCCAAACGGATTCAGCTAACCAAGAGCAGCATAGTGGGGCGCACATAGAGGATTTCTGGAAACTGGATGTACATTATTTGCCGCGAGTTAAATTGGCTTTGGGCGACAAATTAAATGGCAACATTCGGGAGGGACACGATGTCTACTTTGAATGCTCAGTTAACGCGCACCCAGTTGCCCACGAAATCAGGTGGTGGTTCGAGGGTCGCGAATTGGAGGCTAACGTCACCTCGGGCATTATAATAAGCAACCAATCGTTGGTGTTGCAGCGAGTGAATCGAAATCAACGCGGCAGGTACACTTGTTCCGCCTTGAATTCAATCGGCGAGTCCCAATCGAATAGCGTCCATTTGCGGGTTCAGTATGCGCCCTTTTGTCGGGACCCCTCCTCGCAGCAGTCAAATGCAGATGGCCAATCCTCGAATGGCAACGGCAACAGCATCAACCGAGTGGCTCCACCTGCCGACGATGTGACTTTGCCCGCAGTTAGCCAGTTGCGCCACAAGACTCACTACGGAGCCGCACGCTTGGAACCGGTCAAAGTCTACTGCCACGTGGACGCCGACCCGAGCGATTCGCTCACCTACAGGTGGGCCTTTTTAGCCGGAAGCCAGAAGTCATCGGCGAGTGAAGGCAACAAGATTGATACCGACTCTCAGGTGAGCCCCATAGAGAGCAGCAAGCAGCAGCAGCAACTGGTTTATTTGGACCCGAGTGTCGTGGAGCAACCGGATCCGATGAAGAATCAGCTAGTTAGTGTGGCAACCTACACGCCGAGATCAGAGCTCGACTATGGAACTCTCTTGTGTTGGGCACAGAACTCTCTGGGCCAACAGGCGGAACCCTGCACCTATCAGGTGGTTCCAGCCGAGCGGCCGGATCCTGTGAGGAATTGCAGGTTACTAAATGCGAGCGACATTCAGCTCACGGTTGCCTGTGAGCCTGGCTACGATGGCGGCATAGATCAGAGTTTTTACATGGAAGTCTACGATAGTCGGCGGCACGAACTTGTGGCCAACGTGTCAAATGCTCCAATATCGCTAATGGCTAACAAACCACTGGGAAACTCCGTAGATCTTAGCGGCGGCAGCTGGTTAGAGCACAAAAACTCAACAGGAAACTTGAATGTACACTCACATGACGATCACGAGGACCAACCACAAACCGGAGGTCAGTCAGCAAGTTTGGTGAGTGAGCTTCAACAAGGTAACAAGGAGTCGAGGCAACATAGACAATGGAACTCAATGCAGCCGCAAAGCGACGCTAGTTCAGTGGCGTCAATCGACTCGTCGCAGGATGCAATCTTTGTAACGGAGAGAAACCTCAGGCCAGCAACCGATTATTTTCTATCAATCTACTCGGCCAACTCGAGGGGTCCCTCGAAACCTGTGGCATTCACTGCGACCACAGCAAGCCACCTTGCATCCTCCTCCTCGTCGAGCTCATCGCAACAGCCATTTGATGCGGCAACCACGAGCTCGCAGCGAGGAGGCCGACGAGCGGACTCGTCGCATTTGATCAGCGATGTCCTTGGCCTAAGTTGGAATCCATTTTTGATTGTTTGCGCCATAACAATTGGCCTATTCGTCTTGTTTGCAACAGTGACATTTGCGCTCATGAAGTATATTGACTTTTCTGCGGCTAACTTCAGCAGCAATGGCAATGGTAACGGCGGTTGCGGTGGCGGTGGCAATTGCTCCAAGAGAACGGAGCACAGAATTGCATCATCGCTGGCCGCAACAAACGCAACCACAGCCACCTATGCCCCATGTTTGTCAAGCGCCGGAAGCTCGAGTTCAGGTTGCGGCGGCGCCAGTGGTAGTGGCAGTCACACAACCAATAGATCAATGGTTGGCGGTTGTAGTGTCAAGGAGCGAGTCCAAGAGAGTGAGTACAACATTGAGCTAGAGGACATGTCCGAGGTTTTTGCCCAACAACAACACGGCGAAGCGGACTACGAGGGCGACGAGGAGGAAATCACCGATGCGGTTACACTAAGCAAGCAGGCTACTACTGATAACAATAGGCGCTCAAAGTTGGGAAGTAAAGTTGGTGGGCACATTGTGCAAACAGGAAGTGGTGCTCCAAAGACACTTGCAGTGGCCGCAACCACCGGCGCAACGACAAGCACTGGAGGCGAGATGCCTCTAAATGGAATACCAGCTAGTGGAGGCCAAAAGTTGCCCTCCATTTTGAATGGTTCATATTTGCGTACGAAAATCCAACAGCTAGCTAGTGGACTGTCGCCCCAGCACCAACAAAACCAATCTCGTATCACGCAAGCAGGTAAGGTGCCGGTGGGTGGCAATCACTATCAGATGAACCAAACTTCCGGCGCTTCGGGGATGAGACAGAGTAACAGTGATAATTATTTGAATAATTTAGACTCCAATTGGCAGCAAGCTGGTCAATCAAGTAACGAAATGTCATTTTTGAATCAGCAACACGAAATGCTTGCCTACCACCAACAGGCAACCGCTTACTGCGCAGGCACTTTGCCGAGAAATTTACCTTCACAACAAATGAACCACACCACCCACCAGATGTCTCATTTCCAACAAAATGGTCAGCCACTTGCGTTGCAAACTTTCGACCCATCAAATCCCTACTCAACAAGACAATCGGATTTATTGGCAAACTATGGTTTGGATTCATCTCTGATGCTAGCACCGGCTGCTAGTAGACCAAACGAGAACAACATCTACTCAAGACAACCGAGCGGTCAGCAGCCAGTGGAACATCTAGTCATTAGCGGGAAGCAGTATATCCACCAGACTAGCGCTAGTAACCACCTGCACCGGAACTCGGCCCATCGTAGCTCGTACGCGGGAATGCCGAGCAGCGGTGCTAGATTTGGCGGCAACCAAGCGGTAAAACATCAGCTGCAAGTGACAAGCGTTGCCACGCCACTTCCGCCTCCAACTGGACTGCTGGCCGGAAGTGACATCGTTGGCTATATGCATCAGCAGCAGCAGCTTGTATCGAATAGCTACCAAATTGAGGGAGGCAACCCATTAGGTGAGTTTCAGTTTTTTTTCGTAGATGCTATGTGAAAGGGAAAAAAGAAATTCCTTCCTTGAGTCCCAATGGGCGAAACTAACTAACACGCCCACGATTCATACCGACCACGCCCCCAAACAACCCGACTATCATCTCACGCTCGATAGGCTGCTACTCTGTGACTTTGAACGCGAATGTGGCAAGCCAATATGATGGTAGTGCTGATATCAACAACCAGCTGACAAGTGAAAATTATTACCTCCACCACCACAACCAGAGCGGAAATAATAATAATACTAATAGTAATAATGATAACGTCGACGAGCAAGTGGTGGCGGCCATAAGTAATAAGGGCAACAATGGAACAACGAGCCACCAGGCGACCAAGACGAGCGATTTGGGCGATGACTACGAGGATGAGGACGACATCGACTTGGTGGCTTGCCAACCGCTGCAACATCAAAACCTTTTGCCGGGCCATCATCACCAAATGACTGCTCACCTAAGCAATGGAATTCCGCCCACAAGCACCAATGGGAACAACAACAACCATTCAACTCGACTAACGCTAATAGGAAACGAATGCAGCGACAACTTTCAAGCAAACGCCTCACCATCTAGCAGTGGCATTGCCGAGCTCGAGTTACATCAAACTTTGAGTCACAGTGGAAGTAGCGCGGCTAGTGGCCATAGCAACTTTATGGTCGCAACGGCAGCAATGGCAGCAACCAATCAGCAATTGGCGCATTACTTTCCCATCTCGTCGACCACAACAACAACAAATACAGCAACCGGAAGTGCAACTCAATCCGCCGTCGACTCGCCGGCAAGCTCAGCAGCGACAGTCAACGAGATGCTATTGCAACATCAAAACAATGGTCCACCACAGACTAATGGTGAGGTTTTATATGCTACTAGCCAGAAGAGTGTAAATTCAATAGCTTCCAGAATCAACAACCTGAGAGCCTCGGCTGCAAAACAGGCCAACAAAAAGAGTGTAAGTTTTGATTTTCACCATTGACCTCCCATTGTGTTAGTGCTTTTCCCAGCTTGCCTTTGCTATATTTACCTGACATCCTCCACCGTTTTGATAACCTAAACAGCTTGCTTAACACCGACCAAACGTCTAATCAATGTCGCTTGTTTGCCTCCCTAACCACAAACCATATTAACATTTTTGCGCCACAATAATGATCAGTTAAAAGAAACCAGACCAATCATTTCGCAGCCAGAAAACTTCCAGCATAACCCGCGAACCCAAAACTCGGCGTCGAGTTTCATCTCGACCACTTGAAACCAAATTTTAGAATTAACACACACACTTATCACATCATAAAATACACAACTTAAAAAACCACTGATAATCGCAGCAGGTAAACTCGCAGCAACAGACATTTGAAACTGCCACAAACTGCCAAACATTAAAGGATCAGCAATACACCATGTCGGTCGATGGCGACAACAACAATCTGCCCGAATTCTATGTGGTCGAAGCGGATCAATCCAATCAAACAAACCACCCCTCTGCTTACCCGAACAAGACACGCGTTAGATTGATTGGCACCACCGATTCGGCGACTGGATCTACAGGTAATCAGCCAGTAATAGGACCAGCAACAACCACCTATACAGTCCAAAGCGACGAGCACGGATTCACGAATCTCCACACGGATGTGTGATTATATTGAAACAATAGTTTATAGTGACCAATTATAAAAGAGTCACTAGCGAGAAAACATAGCCATTCTTAAAAGCGATTGATGCTCCCTGTTAGTTTTTTCTTTCAGCGAGTGGCAAACATGAAAACAATTGTGATATTCTATTGGAAATAAATAAAAAGTTTTCATTATTTCAAACGTCACAGCGTCAGTCTGCTATTTCATTATATTATATATACTCTAATTTGATACTTTCGTGCTGCTGTTTTGTTTCATCCCAAACTCTCGTGGTTTTGAGTTACCCGAGATGTAAATTTTTTGCCACTTTACTTGTAGCTCTTGTTGCATTCACGTCAACTTTCACCCATGAGAAAAATCTCATGCAATTTCAAATAAAAGCAACACTACAATGCCGCAAGCTGTCAACTTTCTTCAAGGTGCTCGGCGCTTATTCTATTCAACCATCTCACCTCGCCGAGTTGGAGCGACAAGATTCAAGCCACTCGCTTATCTGGCGGCAGTTGTGATTGTTGCATTACTCGCAAGTTTACTCCTAGGCCACAGCTACGAACCCAAGACTCAGAAGCTCAAGGGCGAGGCACGAAGACTTCAAAAGCGACAGGTGCCCCAGCAGCAACAGCACCAAGCGCAGTTATCAACATCAGCAACAGCGGATAAAGATAACTTCAAAGATCCCTTTGCAAATCGGCCGAGAATCAGAACTCGCAATGGACATTTGGTTATCGAGGCCAGTCAGGACAAGAACATTGACTTCAAAACAAGCGGCTCACGAGGTTCAATCACTGTCAACGGCTTTAAGTTGGACCAGCTGGTGGGCGTGGCGCGGGCTCTTGAGAAAACTGTCCAGTCGGGCGGCGGATCCAACGACCAGCTAACAGGTGTCGTTGCAGGTGTTGGTGTCCGTGGTGCCGCTAGGGGTCAGCCAAACTATGAGCAAATTATCACGACTCTCTATGGAACGAGCCAGAGATTTGCAGCCATCGAAAAGTCGTTGGCTGATCTGTCGAGCTCCTTGAACTCAGTCAACAAGACCATGGCAAAATTAAGCAAGCGCACATTTAGAAGATTGCAACAAGTGTCCCAACTGGCCAAGAATCAAGATTCAATGTTGGCTAGTTTAAAGAGAAACGATTGCTTCAATAAGGACACCGGGCAGCCAGTATGTCGAAATGGAGCCACTTGCGTAGATGGCTACGAATCGTTTAGGTGCATTTGTCCCTCCAACTTTGAGGGCGCCACTTGCGAGCAGGACGTCGATGAGTGTCTCAAATTTAAGGGCACCGATTTGGGATGTCAAAATGGAGCCAAGTGCACTAATACCATGGGCGGCTACCAATGCGAATGTCCGCCTCAATACCACGGAGTCCACTGCACGGAACAACACGACGATTGTTCCATGAGCTCGTCGAGATCCCTATGCGCCAATGGCAAGTGCATCAACTTGGCGAGAACTCAGGCCAACCAGCCGAGATACGAGTGCGTCTGTGATCAGGGATGGACAAGCGATGGGACAAATCCCGCTTGTACTCTGGACATAAACGAGTGTTTGGCTGGCCAATTTTTAACAAATGGCCTCAATTCATCTTTATCATCATCATCATCAAATATTGACTCTATTGCCACCGGCAAGTCGGTGGCTTGGGCAAGCTCGCTTGCTGCCTACCCATGCTCGCAGAATCCCTTTGTTGAGTGCATCAATTTACCCGGCACCTTTCAGTGTGGCCCATGTCCGCCGGGTTACACGGGAAACGGGCGAGTTTGTCGCGATACCGACGAGTGCCTCACAAACAACGGTGGCTGTTCCATGAATCCATTTGTCGAGTGCGTAAACTTACCTGGCTCAAAGAGATGCGGTTCCTGTCCGCCTGGTTACACAGGTGATGGGGTAATCTGCTCGCGGAGCTCAACTTGCATTGCAACGCCAAACGGAGGCTGCCACCCTATGGCTAAATGCATCGATTTGCCCAACTTGTCGGCCTCGTCGCGACTCTGCATTTGCGACTATCCCTACGTTGGCCAGGGAGTTGGAGATCAGGGTTGCAAGTTGGCTTCTTCAATCAGCATGGGACCCTCAGCTAGTGGCAATGATGGCGGCGGCGGCGGCGGAAATGGAACTCAACAGGTTAATGAGAGCATCGAGTTGCAAAAGCAGGATGACTGCTCACCGAGTCCTTGTTTAAACGGAGCCACCTGTCAGCTAACGACCAATTCCTTCGAGTGCATTTGTCCCTTGGGCTGGACAGGTCGATGGTGCGAGCAAAAGAGACAGGCCGAGTCTGCTTGCGGCAAAGTCCAGTTGGCCTCATCTGGCTCGTTAGGCTTCCCCTTCTTCAGTACCTATGAAGAATTCCTCAAGTTCAACACTAGTCTAGCCTCAACGACACCCAAGGATAGGAAGTTTAGCTGCCGAGTTTTGATTTCAGTTTGGAGCAACCAATCTATTCGTTTGTTGCTGAGCAACATTATCAACAAGTTGGAACCAAATAGGAAGATTCAAATGTTTTTGGCCAACAATGGAACGAGCGGCGCCTCAGCAGCAGCCGGCAGTCCAAATCAAACGGCAAACACTCAACCTGGAACTACAGGCGCCGCCCCGGTAACAGGTGGCGGTCGCCCGTCGCCGGCCATCGCAGTCAGCAACAAGATTAATCGGCACCAAACTCCACCGCCAAGCTGCAATGAGTACGTGGACATTATTGAGCGCCAGGTGGATATAATGCAAGTTGCCGATCAAGGTTCATCAAGTGCCGGCATTGAACCCGACAGGTTACTGGCAAGACTTTGCGCCACAACTCCGCGTGGTTCCTCATCTGCTTCACTGGTTGAGCTTGATAAAAATAAGGAGCTCATTTTGGTATCGGAGACAAACACTGTTTTGCTCGACTACAACTTTGCCGCTTCGGCGAGCATCGCGGATCCAGTGATGAATTTCTCGCTTTCGTGGAACAAATGGGAACCGCCGTGTGGCGGCGAGCTTCCGGTTGCCGACTCGGGTTCAATTAGTTCGCCGAGATTTCCCGAATTCTACGAGCCGGGCATTGAGTGCCGTTATGTTATTCGAGTTCCGCCACGCAAACGAATCCGAATGCAATTTGGCGAACTGAATCTCCTCTCAATCAGTCCAAGTGGCCACTCAACTTCCGGATCCTCGGGTGGCAATGGCAACAATGACTTGTGCGCCGACTCGCTTCTTATTATTGACGGCGCTATCGGGTTTCATAGGCCAGTGCTCTTCAAGCATTGCGCTAATAACTCCACTATTATGGGTAGAGCTCAGAGTCCGGCGCCAATAGTGAGCTCGAGCTCAACTGTTGAGGTGATTCTAACATCCAGGTTAGATTCCGCGACTCCCTTGATGAAGCCAAAACAAAAGAGAGGATTCTATTTGACCTACGCAAGTGAACCCTCAATCCAAGATTGCGGTGGTTTGTACACAGCAAAGTCGTCGATTATTAAATCAGCCGACTACGAATCGGTTGGTGGAGGTACAGCGTTAATATCGAGTTCAGAGCTAACACTCGCCCATCAAATGTCCTCGTATTTTGACATTAAGAACAACCGTCCAATTGGCCGATGGTTTGCTGGTTCCGCGGAGCAACAGACGAGCGATCCGCAGCCTGGCTACAGCAATTGGTATAGGACGCGTTGCGAGTACGAAATTAGACCAGCCGATCAGGGACGCAATCATAAAATATCTATCGATTGGCTCGAGATGCCCACGGATCAAATCATCGACGCAAGTGCTCTGGGCAGTTGGACTCGACGAATGGCATGCACTAGAGGCCAGCTAACAGTATTTGATGGAAACCCAAGCGATGGAACCAATAGGACAAGCATTGCAAGTTTCTGCTCGGGCGACAGGTACAATGCAAGTCTTCCTCAACTCGCGACCATCATCTCGAGTGGCCACGTTTTGTATTTAGTCTACGAGAGTCTTCATCTGAATCCAAACAAAATGGGCACCTACGTGCCCGCCGCTTCGACGCCCGGCAACCTGTATGCTCACGGCTTCCGATTGAAGTACTCCACAGTCTGCACAGCCGTCCACTACAAACTCAACGATCGAATCAGAGCCGAATTGGACTTGGATGTTAGCGAATGCGTGTATCACATTATGCTCCCGCCAAACAATACAATTAGTCTGGTTATTGAACCCAAAATGTCGGCCTCAATGGTTTTGAGAGATGGAAGTTGCGCAGCTCAGGCAATATTTATGGACGGAGCCATCCAAAGAACAGCCTTGGCTTTGGTCGAAGCCGAGCGCCAGTTGAGGACTTACAATTTCAATAGAAATCTAGATGCAGCGGCAACAATCGTTAGCGATTTCCCTGCTGGAAACGCAGCAAACAAAACCCAAGTTGTCACCAGGAGTGGAGCAGATTTAAACGCCCTGTCAGCAACAGGTGTCGATGATCCTATTGATCCATCCATTGATCGTTCGCCCGACGATTCATCGTCGACTTCGAGCACCGGAAGTGGCGAGAACAAGGAGAGTAGCTACAACTATTGGCAATACTCTTCGAGTGACGTACACGACATCAAAGAGTTTGAAGTTTGCAAGTCTCACCTGTTCAATTTTGACTCAGTTTGGAATCATCTAAGTCTGATGTTCCGCTTAAACCCCAGGGCTAAAACTCTCATGGCCGATCAAGCGCGCGACTCGGAGCTAAACCCACTGTCATCCAACTCGAAGAACGACCAAAAGATCTACCTGTCGCTCAGGTATCAAGCCGAGCCAGCGTGTGGAGGTATAATAACTGAGCCTCGTGAGGGTAGTATTGAGTTGGAGTCGACGAGAAAGGTTGTGGGTATCAACAATTATCCACTTACAGTTAACAAGTATGAGCAATACCATAAGGATCAGGTAGTAAATCCATGTGCTTGGATAATCAAGAACTCGGCCAACCATGTGATTCAACTCGAATTTCAAGTTCCTGCCGAAGAGATTCGTCGCCGTTACGACGAGTGGCAAATGTGGACGGCTAAAATTACAAAGGCTCAACAGAGGGGAGGTAACTTTAGCGAGCCCCAAAAGTATAACTGCAGTTTAGTCTACCAAGAGATGATTGAAATTTACGAGCCTTCGATGAATAGAACCAAGTACTTATGTCCCCTGGATCTAATTCTAGCGAGCTCTTTGGGCAGCCTAAAGTGGACCAGTCAGTCGGATACTCTATTGATTAGATTGCGCAACACTACTTTACCTGTTGCAACCACGATCAGCCAGCCAACGAATGCTACGGGCAACAGGTTGAAAGTGGAGCCACAACAAGTGGCTAAATTACAGTGGCCAGGTAGGAAACCTTTATTAGCGAGAAACAACAAAATCATTGTCAAGTACTCGATGCTAAAGCTGAGAGATTTAATCTGCGGCGGGAAGTTGATTCACGAGGATGGGGTTATTACATCGCCTCGCTTTCCCTTCAACTATCCAGCTCACTCCTCGTGCGTCTGGGTCATTGAAACGAACCCGAATCAGCAAATTAGACTTAATTTTACAAAATTCGATCTAGAAAAGCAATCAAACTGTCAATTCGATTACCTGGAGTTACGCAACGGACCTTCGCCAAATTCACCACTGATTGGTAGATTTTGTAATCAAGACTTACAAGCCAAGGTACTAATTAGTCAGTCTAGTTTTTTGAGGTTAGAATTCCGAAGTGATGCTCATTTAAACCGCGCCGGTTTTCAAATTTACTTCGATGGCGCTCAAACGGGTTGCGGCGGCCGCCTCACCACGCCCACCGGTCAAATCGACTCGCCCAACTACCCGCTGGCCTATGCTCACAGCGCCGACTGCGAGTGGGCCATTGAGGTGAATCCAGGAAACAAGATTCGCCTTACGGTCGACGACTTGGATCTCTCCTCTGGGAGCGAGGATCAAAACGCGTGTCCAAAGTCAGCAACAAGTGGCTACAAGAGCAACTATTTGGAAATCTTCGATTCCGGTCCGGAGTTTGGATCAAACTCATTTGGACGCTTTTGTCATTTGAATCAAATCAAATCAAATACAAGTATTGGATTAAGAGGGTTCACGTCGACGAGCAACCAAATGCTACTTAGCTATAAGAGCCAAGCTTTGGATAAGGCGCGCGGCTTCCGGTTGAGCTATGAGACTCAGTGTTTGAAAAATGAGCTTGTTGGATATCAGGGTGCAATTGAATCGCCGGGTTACCCTTCGAGCTATGCGCCATTCAGCTCGTGCTCCTGGTTTGTTCGCGGACCATTAGGTAGCAATGTGACATTGCAAATCGCCGACTTAGAAATGGAGGAAGGCAACGATCAATCTTACAGGTATTCGGCGGCAGCTGGTGTTAACGACACAAGCAAACGGCGAAGATGCAATGATGTTTTGAAGATTTACTCAGTGGACGTTCAATGGAATAGGACTAGTTTACAGCAGGAGCGCATTGAGTTGCCTTCGATATCTTTGCTTGAGTCGCCAATGAAACCCAAAAAGTTTGTCTTGATTCGTACTCTTTGCGGCTCATTTGAAAATCTCACCAGAGACGAGCGAGTCATTGAGTTGGCAGCAAGTGGCGCTTATGTCACCTTTTCTAGCGATCGATCGGTTGACTTGAGAGGCTTCCGGTTAGAGTGGCAGGCGAAAGGGTGCGGCGGACACCAGGTGCAATTGAACCGATTTATCCCCGAGGCTATAAATTTCGACGAACCATCAAACGGTAGGCCGCTCGAGTGTCTTTGGACCATAGATGTTAGTAAGTCGTCAAATACATTAGATTTGCACCTGGACTCTAAGATGCAACTTCCAGATCCTGGTGTTTTGAACAATGTTAACAAGAGCTCAAACTGGACTCCCTGCAATGAAGCATCACTCACTATTTACGATGGTCTCACCACCGACTCGCCAGTACTTTCACAAAATTGCGACTCCATTAAGATGAAAGAGTCGATTGAAACATCCAGTGGAAGGGCGCTAATTAGATTTTTGTCCACAGGTAACCATAGGCAAACGAGCCGATACTTTTCACTGCGCGCCTATCCAAGAAACAGAGATTCCTGTGTCCCTTACGTTGATGATATTAGTGCGCCATTTAATCAGCAATCAGGAACAGCTGAATCGCCCAATTATCCCGACTTGTACAATTCAAAGGCCTACAGGTGTCATGGTGGGGTGATTTCGTCTCAGGGTAGAATAATGATAAAATTAGACCAGCTTGAAATTCCAGTTCCAGGCTACGAGACGACGAGTACACTTCTCAGCGAGGAGGTATGCAAAAACTCTAGCAACTACCTGTTGTTCTCCACTTATTACACACGAGCTTCGGAAGCTTACTTTTGTGGAAAGTTCGACTCCAATTTAGACTCCAATAGAAGTATTGTAGTCTACGAGCAAGAGGCAGTTTCTGCTTCGTTTAGCACCAGGAGCTCGTTGCAGGGTAAATGGAGATTTTCCTATCAGCGGCTATGCGGCTCCAGGATATCCCTTGAACATCGAATCGACTTAACGACACCCAATTACCCACTTGAACCTAAGTGGCCAACGGAGACCAGCAAACAAAGCGATCAGTCGAGTGAGAATGTTTGCATTTGGAAATTAAGAGTTGATCAATCGTCGTTTGGATTTGGATTCAAGAAGACGGATAAAAAGAACAAGGAGGAGACAGCGAGGAGACGAATCCATGTTAGCATTAACAATTTCATTAGCTCAACGATCATGGCACCTAAAGCAACTGAATTGAATAGGAAACAGGCGGTTGCTCAACCAGCTCATCTTTCATCAAGTGATTGCTTGCGCATTTATGAGGGAGTTAATATAAGTCTGCGTCAACATATATTCAATCTCACCGATATGGACTTGAAGTTGCAGCCCAAATTGAAGATTTGCTCTGAGTTTGATTTGAAGCACGACAAATTGTATTACATTAGCGAGGGGGAAGAGATTACACTGCTAACTAGTGGCGACGTCATTGCCAAGGTGAGAGCTAGACCATTCGATGACCATTGTGGCGGCGAGCATAATTTGGACCAAGCCGAATTCTCTTCGCCAAACTTCCCACTGGCTTATGGGCCCAATTCTGATTGTATCTATCAAATAATTGGCTCACCTGGAAGCAATATCAACTTGGAGTTTATTAAATTTGATCTACCTGAGCCCCAATTACTGCCTGTTGACTCACAAGATCCAACAGGCAAGTCAACGACCACCAGTTGCGACAATGTTGACTACATGGAGATCCGCCAATTATCTCGCTGGCGCCAGCAACAAATAAGAGCACAAAAGTTTCATTCGTGGGGAGCCAGGTATTCGGATGCCGAGTATATTTTCAGCAAGGAGAAAGAGTTGATACAAAGCAACATGACCTCAAAGTTAACACCGAGAGCAACGCGACTCCTCGAGGTGGCCAAGTTGTATTATATCCTGGCCGATCCAACAGGTGGTCGTTCAGTCTCAAGAGTGACCCAAAAAACTAGTGGCTCGCTTCCAATTGCTGATTTATTTGAAGAGTCCAAGTTGATTGGAAGGTTTTGCGGCAAGAAAGTGCCGCAATTCCCTCAGCCTCTACGAGATGAAATCCTGATTAGATTTAGGTCCAACTCACCAGATGAGATTTCAAATCAATTGGTTAAAACTAATAACAACCAGAAGCAATCGCGTGGCTTCTTAATCAGGTATAAGATTGACTATGGCGGAATCACACAGGTGAATGCTAGGTATGGCGAGGGCCTAATTAGCTCGCCAAAGTTTCCCCTGGCCTATAGATCAAACAAGACAATTCAATGGACTTTCGAGACAGCCAGCGATTCGGTGCTTCAATTTGACTTGGTCTCTATGAATCTGGGGTCCTCAGTGCAGGAGTGTCAAGATGATTTGACAATTTTCGATGGTCCCAACAGAAACAAAGCAAGACTCTTAGCTGAGCTCTGTGGTCACCTGAGTTTCAAGAGTTTACATGCCAAGAGATTGGAATATAATGTTAACGAGCGGAAGTCGAGTCCATCGCCACTATCACCAAGTTCCCTTATTCTGAATTTGGCTCACAATCCTAGAGTTCAGACAAATTTGGCTAAGAGTTTTCGGACCAGCACTAATGTGGCTACTATTGTATATGACAATACCCAGGTTAAGGGTTCATTCTTGCTCAGGTATAAATCTATACTCAAATCTTCGCTTGTCAATGTGAGCAATGAAGATTCAAGTCCAGGCGACGATTTTACGGTGGACTTGGCCAAAATTGACAACAAAACTCTCACAGAAATACGCAGAGATCCAGCTAAATTTTGCTCATCCAACTACAAGCTCTCGTACGGAGTCAATGGAAGTCAAAAGGTTATTTTGACCTCGCCCAATTGGCCTAACGAGCCGCCGCATGACATTGAGTGTCACTGGATGGTTTTTACGACGGAAAATGTGCCCATCTCTCTGTCAATTGATCCCATTGATACCACGACCAATGGAGAGCCGATGGACTTGGCTCCTGTGGACGGTTTTAGCAACAAGTACGACTATTGCCTAGATCCCAGTCGACCGAATGATAAGCGGAACTACGTTGTGGTTCACGACGGGGCAAGTCCATTCTCGCCACTAATTGGCCGCTACTGTTTACCTGCGCCACCTCTGACTCTCACAGCAACAGGTCGCCACATGCTCATTAGATACATTCACTCGGATCGCTACGAAATGGGCGCCCTCATGTCACCGAACCAGTTGAAGCCTCCAACCGAGACCCAACTTTTGTCTCGCTCTGTGTTCAAGGCAAGAGCCACGATTGGCGATTGTGGTGGACAGTATTACATAACTCTAACGGCGGGGGTGGCCGACCGTAGAGATAGGAGCGCAAATTATGGCAACAATTTGGATTGCAAATACTACCTGTTTGCTACGGAACCAGACAAGGTTTTGTTCATTTCTCAATACAACAAGTTCAATTTGTCAAGCGAGCCTACGAATGCAGATTGTACAGTGGGCGACTACATTGAAATTCGCGAGTTAACCATTCAGAATGACCTATTCGATTTTTCACGCTCTACTTCCGGTCGTTCGCTGGGACGCTATTGTGCCGGAAGGAAGCTCAAGGAAATCGAGTCTCAGGGAAGCGCAATTAGTATTGAGTTCCATACAGATGGTGCCAATGTTGCAAGTGGTTTCGACTTTTGGGTTGAGAGTCGAACGCCGCGAAACTCTTGCCCACGAGGCTACAAGTACATAAAACTCGACGAGGACTCATATGGCCGAATTATTTCGCCCAACTGGCCACATGGCGTCAGTCAAAAGCGCCTCTGCAGCATCATGTTCTCGGCCAAGCCAAATCAAACAATTCAAATTGAGTTCATTCGCCTCCGGCGACCCAAATCATTGTCGCTTGATTCAACGGACTCATCGGGCAGGTATCAGTGTTTGGATCACATATACTATTTGGACGACGACGAGGCTTCAGTGGCCAGATTTAGCAGTGAGAAGCTGACCGAGTTGGATTCACCTGAGAGCGGCGACTTGTTGCGTCAGTTGGTCCAGGAGGTTCCGTGTTACTTTAAGTCGAGAATCATGCAAACCGTTTACGATTACACTAATGGTGTCGTTGATCTTGGTCAAGATGGCAGCAGTAGTGCCTACAAAAAGATCACTCCCGACGAGTACCAGAAACTCTATGCAGCTGGCCCGCTGCAACCTTATGTAATCAATAGTCGGTCCCACACTCTGGCTTTACAATACGAGACAAAGGGTTTAGCTTACAACGAGGGATTTGTTGCCCTGGTCAAGGCAGTCGATCGTACCGCTTTCCGGTGTGGCGGCGAAATCCAGCTACTGGATCCAGCACAATTATCTAGCAAAGATGCTCGTCGCTTGGCCTCTTCAAACTTCGACTCCAGCTCGCCGTTGGCCAATGTGCTCCAGGCGAACGAGGAGCTCTTTCAGGTGGCCAGTTTACCTGAGAATCTCAATGATCAATACGTTCAATGCGAGTGGACTTTCAACATGCCCCAAGGAAAATATCGAAGACCCTTCCCCGTTTTCGTGGATCTCAAGGATGTTGGTGTGGATACTGACGACGAGTATGGTCAATTGGACAGGAGCGATGAGGATAGTTTCAGGTTTGCATACCTCGTATACGAATATCTGGAAATCCCGCCCCGAGTTCCGGGAACCTGGATACTGGGACACGATTGGTCGGATGCGGACAAGGTGGCCAAGAAAAACTTCATAAACGTTTGCGGCTTGAGTCGGTTCTCCATGTTAACAGGCTCATATAGTAGTTATGCAACGGTGATGGCTTGCGGAAACGTCACCGGACGACAGAAGTGGCACGAGATGAGTGGTAACTCGTACATTGCTAGTATGCGCGTCAAGAAACAGGTGGTTAATACGGCGTCAGGGTCGAGTAATGATTCAAATGCAGCTAATTTCAAATCACCAGCAATCGAAAGCAATAATGGCAAGCACTTTAGGTATCGTGGAATTAAAGCCTACGCTTACGAGACAAATTGTCCAAGATTTCAAGTGTTACCTGGCGAGACAGTGGACATTAGGTCACACATGAACTGGCCAAATGCCAGCTACTCGCCAGGTATTTGCGAGTGGAGAATGAATCTACCCGGCGGTGACTATGCGCTCTGGTTCCATCGCCTTAATTTGAGACCACCAGCGAGCTATGTGGCACCAATCAAACCAAATGGCCAACAACAACAAGGTGATTGCGATATCAACAACTCGGAGCTGGATTATATTGAAGTGAAATCATCGGCTCAACTTATGGATAATCAAAATGAATCGCCTACTGTGATGCGATTTTGTTATTTCAATCAACTTGAGGCAAAGAAACTGCCCCTCAATGTGAGCGTTGGGGTTGGGATATCGGTGACTTTTGTAGCGGGGCTCAGGCAATTGGAGCAAAATGTTGGATCCTTCGGCGGAAGTGACTCCATTCAAACAGGTATTGACATTTCACAAGCGGCCAAGATTGATCCAAAAGATCTCTTTGGCTTTACAATGCGCATAAACCGCGAGCGCAACTCTAGTCTTAGCGAGTTTTGCGGAAGGAGCACCAAGTTTAACATTTTCAGTATGCTGAGACCCGCCGACTTAACACTGGATAGTTACACGAGATCCGACAACCAATTGTACCCACCAAATGCCCATTGCACCGTGCACATGTCCTCTTGGAATGGCGAAGTGTTTAACATGACCTTCAAGGGATTGTTTGATCTAGAGCAATCGTTGAATTGTCAAAATGATTACGTTAAAATCGAGGATATCGGCAATGCACCACTCTCGCAGCAGCAACTGGACGACTTGGACTTTTTTAATCCTTCGAACTCGACTACTAAAGTTACGAACACAACCACAACCACGAGTACCACCAAGAGGCCAGCAACAAGTGTTGCCAACAAGGACCAGGAGCAAGGAAATCTGATTGGAAAATGGTGTGGCCGAAACAAACCAACTGGCTACTTTGTCTCAAAGACCAACAAGATTCGCATTACATTCCACTCGAATGAACGAGTTGAGGGCAAGGGATTCTCGTTGGTGTATAAAATTGCAACGGCACAATTGGGGACAACTCCGAAACCAGCAACATCGATCAGTGACAAATTCTCGTTGATGAATAATTGAAAATAAATTAATGCTCTCATATGCTCGTCAATAGACTCCTGTTTCACATCCGTACCTAATGATTGAAAAGATTACCTGTTCACCTGTCCTCGAGGTGGCGTCGTGGTCGCTGAACGCGGCATTCTATTGTGCAGGTGAGTGGACTGAAACTCGACACACTGCAACGCAGTAAAAGCAGTGTTGCAAGTGCGCAGCCGCACATCCAAGATTTCAGGTGGTAGCCGAGGGGCAGGTTGCAGGTAATGTTGTCCATTTCCATGTTGTCTTTGTTGTTGTTGTTGTTGTCGTTTGGCTTGATCAGTGAGCAATAGTGCGAGCTCGCATGCACACCGATCCACTCGCGCCGACACATTTGCGCCACACAAAAATCCAATTAACCACACCTGGACTAACGCAGTGACAGCAAGCGGAAGCGGTCAGTTGCAAGTGAGAGCAGAATTTGGAAGCACGAAAGAAATAGTTGAAGAAAGTTTCAAGTATTGAATCGACACAAGCGACAAGGAAGAGTTGAACTAAGACTCAAGACAAATGATTGCAGCAAGCTGATTGAATTTAAAGGAAATTCAAGATGATGTGCTTTGGCCTGAAAGACAGGAGGCGCTCGAAGACTAACCATTGTGTTATTGCGCTACTCGACGACACGCAACTGGTGCACGAGTTGCATGTAAGTAGACCACTCTCTTTAATACGTGAGATTTTGTTGTTCGATTCAAGTTACCTGAGGCCCGAGAGAGAACCATCTCTATTCCCCACCTGTTGGAGCCGGCGCCGGCGGCCACGTGAAAGTCGCGACTCGCGAGTCTGATCTTTCACCCGCGGGCACCATCAATACCAACAGGCGGGCAAGCAAGTATGCGGCGCGAAATTTATACCATAATTTTTGCCTGCCATGTATCTGAAATTCCTAGCTGGGGGGGGGGGGTGTTGGCGATCGTGTAAAGCTGCAGGTAATCCGTAGAATAGCCGCACACTGTAAACAAATCATTGGTCCGGACTCTTTGCAATCCGAGGCATCACGACGACAGAACAACAGAAATAACCGATACTAAAGCACCTCTCTGTTGGTCGGTCAGTAACTCGGTCGGCATCGCTGTTGTAAATGATTTAGTTTACAGGTTTGTAATTTCGTTTTTGTCCTCCCGTCCAATCGGCAGAGAGGTTGTGGAACTGTCGTTGCTCGGAACGCTGTTGTAACTTTCGAGTTCGAGTTTCTCGAGCAAGCTGCGCTTGTGGCCGACCAAGCAATCTGGGACCAAGCAACTCACTTACCAAAGCGCCCACCTGCCAAAAGGCAAACGATTAGACATTGCTCTCGCCTCTCGTTCAATTCTAATCGCACTCGCTCTTGACAAGTTCGCGCAAGAACATGGCTGTCGCTGTCGCGATTGCAACGGCCATTTCTCATTTCGTTTGCATCACATGGATGTACGTCTCGCTATCTCTTTTTTCACCTAATCCCATCATCTTGTTCCAATGCCAAGACAACTCGCAAGTCGCGACTCGTCAACTAGCAAACCTGCGAGCCACACACTGAAATCAACGAGTCGGAGGAGGCCGAACTTTTTGGTGGCGTTGGTGGTAGTTGGAGTAGTAGTAGTAGTAGTAAGAGGAAGCGGCAACTGGTCAACGTGATCCAAATGCGCGCGACATTAATGTATTAGAATAACGAGCGTTTGGGTGGCGCGAGTTCGAAACTTGGAGCTAGCAAGTTGGGAGTTGTAAAAACACGACCCGATCAATTTGGAGAGAGTTGGACAAGTTGCAGCAACGAGGAGTGGTGGTGGTGTTTGCTAACAAGTTGTTGGCCAGAGGCAGCCGCAGTTTAGATGGCCCGAATTCAACGCGAAGTAGATTGGTAGAGAAACGGCCAACGAGGGAGAGAAAAAGAGAGTGAGAGAGAGAGACTAGCAATCGCCGGACCGTCTCGCTTCTTCTGGTCTGATTACCAATTTGGTTGCTTAAATTGCCATGAGTTTAGCTGCCAAGTGAGCAGGTAGAAGCGATCCCAGAACCAATGGCCGAACCAATAGCAAAAGCAATATCTAAAGCAGAGAGGCACGGCACGGCACGGCAACCACAAGCGCAGCTCACCTGGGCGACTTGAAAATTTCAACTCGGAACCATGACTGCGCCGTTGCCGCCGCCGCCGCCGCCGCTTCAAACGCTGGGGCACCGCTAGTTGAATTGAGCACAATCGTCGCTGTGGCTGCAACAGACTTATCGGCATAAACAACAACAATCACTGAGAGGCGATTGCTCACGACGGTGACGAGCCGCTCGCTACGGTTCCTCCCCGCCACTCTGTTTCCAATTTGTTCATTTCTTCTTACCTGACGGGGAAGATGCTACACTGCCGTAGCATCCTCGTCTTTTAAGAGCAGCGGCAGCCCCACAGCCAACAATATCAACACAGAAAAGTACCACTCTGGTGGACGGACAAACGTTGATTCGGGTTGCCCAGGTGAGCGTCAGACCATTGGCCTGTCCGCCGATCGAGGGTGGAAAATTGGAGATTTGGAGAAGATTCGTCGTCGTGTTCGTGTGCCTCGCGGGTAAGTCATCGGCGAGGGTAAGTAATTTGAAAAGCTGAAAAAGACTTTCACCGGCTCAAGCTCCTCGAGCTGAACACTTGAGCTTTATACATTCTCCAGCTTCTTACTACGGACGCCACCGCCGCTTATCTCGAATGCACAGCGAGGGGCAACCTGTTGCACCTCTCTCCCTCGGTTGCCCACTAATTCTTGCTGCTCATCTCATCTCATCTCATTTCTTGCCACCGTCGCCGCCGCCACTGTGGCCACTTTGCCTCGGATTGGCGAACAATCGAGCGAGTTGTTGCTGTTGGTATTGCCATTGTTGCTTTTTGCGTTCCTCTTTTATCCTACACTGGCTAATAGATGGATGGAAACTTTGAAGGTCGCTCTTCGGGATGGCATCTCCGTGTTGGCATCTCCGTCGTCGCCCGCCGTCCTCATACGACTCTAGTCGCGGCGATCAAGTCGAGCCACCACTCAACTCCATTGGGCAGCTGAAAACTCTTCGGCCCAAACTTGTGAGTGCAAGTTGCGGTTGCCATTGCGATTGCGTTTGGATTGGCTGTCGTGATAGCGGACTATGCGCTCAAAATGGATAAAACTCATGACTTTAAACTGCTTCTCGACTTCGACTCAACGCAAGTCTAGATTATTGCGAGGACAATACTGCGACGCTTATAAATTCTTCACACAAGAGCCATGACGACGACTAGCTAGACTGGCCAACTATGAAATAGCAGCAGCAACAATATCAACAGTCACTGCTACTGCCGTCGCCAAGTTGCCTTGCCGAGTTTTGCTGTCGACTGGCCAGCCAGCTAGCTAGCTAAAATGCTCGCTCGCTTGTGAAGTGAAGTGAAGACCCGAGCTTAGTTTAGTTGTTCCTCTTTTGCCCCATAACTTGACAGCGCCGGCGAGTCTCTCTTTCTCTTTTTGCGATCCATTCAACGGGACAAAAAGAAGAAAGAATAAGAGGCACTCGTTTGAAGTAGCAGCTGATACTGACTATATATATATATCCACACAATTATAAATTCAACTTGCCGTTTGATTGCGCCACGATGGTAGGCGCACTGTAGTCCAGCTCCCGACACCATGAACGAAATGGCCGCTCGCTTGGCGACCTTCGACTGTCGTCCATCGTTTGCCGAAGCGTGAGAGTTGAATTTTCCGTTGTAGTTGTTGCTGTTGCTGCTGTTGCTCCTGCTATTATAATGCCTCGGCGGTCGGATGTGAGACTGGCAAGCCAAGTAGCAGCTCAGTTTGAGTTTGCTGAGCTACTCAGTCAGTTAGCCAAGTGGAATAGTCAGGCAGATAGTTGGTTTCAACTGGTGGAGAGTTGTGTGTCTAGAATGGAGTCAGACACACACATAACAAGTTGCATGGCCAACTGGGATGGGAACAAAAACAACGACGAAGCCGACGACAACAACAGAAGCATACCTGAGAGAGGAGCTCGGTAGCTTTTTTGAGCTGAGTGGTTGAGGAGCAGGAGGAGGAGGGTATGAATTGAGTTTGAGATTTGGATGTGGATCAAAGTTTTGCGAGTGTTGCAAATGGACCGTCGGCCAGTTGGTGTCGTGGCAACCGGTGGCTGCTATTATAACAGGTGGTGGTGGTGGTAGTGGTGTAACTCGCCACCGCCACTTGTCGTCGGAGGCCATTAAAGGTTATATTAACTCCTGACACAAGGAGTTCGCCGTTCGCGAGTTCGGTGGCAACTCCACGGGAGCTATCAATTTCCAAACGCAGCGAGTGAGCGACCGGCCCACCGATTGGCCACGAGAGTGCTATGGTCCAAGTTGATGTTATTATTTTCCTCTCGCTCGTTATGTTTTTGCTTTAGTTATTCTCAACCGGCCAACCTACGAAGCATCTCAACTCGTATCCTCCCCCGACCTTCTGTCCGTGATTTTAGAACTTGCACTATATTGCGAGGGGCGTCAGGAGAGGCTAAAGGCCAGTGGCTCGCAAGCGCGAGCCGGTTAATAACAACTCCATCCAATTCACGTTCCCCTCCGCTGCCTTTTCTCATCCGCTCGCTCACCCGTTTGCCAACTCAGCTGAGCTCGTCTCGAGTTCTCTCTCTCTCTCTCTCTCTCTCTCTCTCTCTCTCTCTCTCTCTCTCTCTCTCTCTCTCTCTCTCTCTCTCTCTCTCTCTCTCTCTCTCTCTCTCTCTCTCTCTCTCTCTCTCTCTCTCTCTCTCTCTCTCTCTCTCTCTCTCTCTCTCTCTTACTCACTCACTCACTCACTCATTGGCCTTACTTAGACACTAGTGGGTCCGAGTCCAAGTCAGGTAGCTGGAAAGTTGGCGCAAATGGAAGCTCATCAGGTAACAGTTATCGCCTCACCTGTGGCCAGCTGACCAGCCGACTAGCTCGCTCGATAGTTAGTTCGCCTGTGAACTTCTGACTTATCGTTAGTGGTGGCGGCGAGGGCTACAGCTACCACTCTTTTGCTACGGCAACAACAGACGGCAAGCCATTAGTGGCCATCCGAATTGCTGTTTATTCACATCAGCACACACGCTAACTTCTTCCTAGTTGTTGCTTCGTCGTTGCTGCTGCCTTAGATATCAGTGGTCGCGACAACAACAAGCGTCAATTATCTCCCTCGCGCTCGCTCGCCGGCCGACCAGATAGTTGGCTTGCTGGTCACCAGTGAGCTTGTGGGACTGGCAAGGCCGCAAAGTTGCGGCCTCGCTTGGCGCCGCATCGTTTAGGCGCCCAAACCTCGAGTCATTTCTCGTTGCTTTCCTTGTTACTATCTGGTTATTGTCGTTGTAATATAACTCTTCTTCCTCCTTCTCCTTCCATCCGCTTGCCCACCATTGAAAGCCGGTGGTTTAGATGGAAGTTGATTGATAGCCACCTGAGGCATCAATGGCGCCAATAGCGCCATTAGAGTCAGCCGTTCGGTCGGTTTGTTGGCCGCTCGGCTGCCCATCAAGCAGACAAGCGGCTCAATAAACGAGGAATCAAATTCAATTGGCCGCCGATTCACCTGTTAACTCCTCGTGGGCGTCCGACGCTGACAACTCCAACGGTTGCACAATCAGCCAACCATTAGCTGACCATTCAACTGGTAGCACTAAAGGCTATTAAGAAACTCACTGCTTGCCAACAACACAACCGCCGCTACTGACCACCACCACCACCACCGCCTGATAGAACAGGTGGCCGCGCGGCGCAAGTTGTCGGTCGGTGGCGGCAACGGTGGCAGCGGCAGCATAGGCGCCCCTCTCAATCTTGGTCTTGCTATAACAGTCTCGATGGATGCAAGTGTTTAGTCGTCATCGTGCGCTGTCGTCAATCGCTCGTCTGGTCCCTTCGTCTTTAGTTCAAGGCAATGGATGCCAAACAAATTTGCTCACCTCCATAAGAAAAGCGCTAAACTCTCGTTCGCTCGCTCTCCTCATCGTTGTCAGTTAGATTGCAAAGGTCTCACTAAGCGGCGCGGACTTACTATTGGATTAACAAAATACAACTACAACACCAATAACGACAACAAAGGCGGCAAGCTCACTTGTTCAATTATGACCAGTTGTGTCGGCAGTAATTGCAGCCACTTCCCCTTAGGCTAAGAAGAATTGAAGACGACGACGACGACGACGACAACGACGATGATGATGGAGAAACATTAACAGCGACAGCCACTTTCTCTTGCCGTCATTCATTCTTTCATTCATCGTCGCCAATGTTTTTTGGCCAGCTAAATTTGCTCTCGACTCACCCAGTTTTTGAGCGCGCGAGTTCATGTTTCTCTTTCTCTGATTTGGTGAGACACGCAAATATGCAAGGCCGCCACCACCTGACCGCGAGTATATTTGCGTAGGCAGCCGAATCAGCGATCATTTTTACTCTCTCTCTCTCACTCATCCTTCCAGCCGACTGGCAAGTCGACACACAAGTTGAAGCGACGTGGAGAGGAGCGATTTTTTCTTCCGGCTGCGAGATCAATTTGAATCAATAGGGAAGAGAGAGAGAGAGAGAGGAAATTCGATTGGTATAGGGATTTACAAGTCTGCTTATCTAGCTGGCCAATCGACATGCAATAAATCAGACTTTTGCATTTCTCTTGCGGTCAACTGGCAGCTACTACCTTTTTGTTTGCATCGGAATCCAGGCTTTAATCAGAGGGAAAGCAAAACTTTCGCTTTTTCTAAACTTTTTCTAGTGATGATCAATCACACGAGAAATGGGCAAGACTCAGCTCATCATTGGCCGAAACACATTGCATTTGTGACTAATTTGCTGCTACTGCTGCAAGAAATTTGAGTTCTGTTTATGTGACCTGAGAGTTGGCTAGCTGGAGCTGATTTTGCGGCTCCGAGAGATTAGTTAAAAATGCTGATCCAAATCTGTTGATTCGAGTCTCAAAAACATCTACTTGTATAATGGGAGTGATGAGAGGGAAATCGCAATGTAAAATTGCTATCGATAGCAAAATTACAAACCTATGGGAGTAATTACGAGGAACGGAGGCGGAATCTAGGCAAATTTTAATCTTGGTACCGAATGTGTTCAGAGCCAGTATTTGAGATCTATACTGATATGCGGCCCAATGAGTTGGTGATTCGAGGCACCTGTTCATATGGAATAGCCAATCTATTCACTATGTAGATGTATGCTCTTACTCTGATTGAAAGTCAAATAGCCTATGGGAAGAGAGGAATGCATACAATGTCGATGTGTTGTGATGATAACAGCATTTACAAAAAAACCGCTTTGAAAAATCACGTCTCATTCTCAAAATATACCTTACAAAGTCATAATGGGGCCTCAAAAAGATTTCGATCTTTACCTGCTTCACACCCGATCGAATTCTCTACACAGTTTTCTCTATTTTGCATCTCCGAATGTGCAATCCGGTCAAATTTCTTTGAACTTGTGTGAGAACGCACTGCATAAACTCAATATTGGCTCCACCTTGGACATTTCCGGCGCAGAATTACCACGAAGACGCTGTCTGTGCAAACTCTAATAGCCTTATCATAATTGATCATGTATCTTCAACATTTTTTATTAAGAAGGAAGCCAAATAATTCATAAGAATCTCTTCAATCGATTTCTCATAATCAATCGAAAAGAAGTACCTGTTAAATGTTAAACTAACCATCGAATATTTTCCCTCTTCTCTCACTTCAACAGCCAACGTCAACAGGCCAGGATCTTTTGAATGTGGTGATCAAGCATTTAAACCTTCTAGAAACTTCATACTTTGGCCTCAGATATCTGGAGCCCATAGACACAAGTGAGCAATCTAACGGAAAGACAGTGGAGCCAATTTGGCTCGATGTTAGCAAGAGTGCGTTGAAGCAATTGAAGGATATAAATCCTATGACAGTTTACTTTGGAGTTAAATATTACGCCTCGGATCCGTGCAAGTTGGCCGAGGAGATTACGAGATATCAATTCTTCTTGCAATGTAAACAGGATATACTCCATTCCCGGTTACCTGTGCCCTTTGACTTGGCCATTGAGCTATTCGCCTTGGCTGTGCAATCTGAACTTGGAGACTATGACCCTCAACGCCACCAAGAGGGTTACGTGGCCGAGTTTCAATTTGTACCCAACCAAACGGTGGAGCTCGAGCGTCGTGTTGCCCTCTATCATAGGAATCTAACCGGCCAGGTACCTGCAACGGCTGAAATGAACTTCCTTGAGCGAGTCAAGTGGTTAGATTTGTATGGATGCGAGCTGCATCCCATTCAATACGAGGACAATGGCGAGGAGTATGCCTTGGGCCTGAATCCAAGTGGAGTTTTGGTGCTTAGAAATCGACTTAAGGTTGCCCAATATCTATGGCCGAGAATTGTAAAGACAAAGTGTCAGGGCAGATGCTTTCTAATGGATGTGATAGACAACAAATCAATGCCAAGTGGGCCGCAACAGCATCAAAGGCAAACAGGCGGAAGTAAAGATGAACCGGAAAATAGGAGTCGCTTTGGCTTCCGGTTGGTCAGTAAGGAGGCGTCGCGTCGACTTCGCTGGGCCATCGACGAGCACAAAAGTTTCCATCATTTAATTCACGATTCCGCGACGCTAAGCCAATTAGCTAGAGACCAGCAGCGACAGCAACAGTTCAAATTGAGCCAAAAGTTTAGAAATAGTATTCGAAGTGCGATAGGTATTACGCAACAGCAACAGCAATATGGAGGACCAAGTGGCGCGTTGTTGGATAGTTTGCAGCAACAGCAACAAAAGTTGAGATCCTCGATAAAATCACTGGGGCCGGCGGCAACTCATCACCAACAACAAATGGCCCTATTGCATCAGCAACAGCGACAACATTTTGCCGCTATGGAAGCGGCAAATCGAACCCAGCCTACGGTGATTCGAATGCCAAGTCGTAGGTATAGCAACAGGTCGTTGAATAGAGCAAACATACCCTTCAATATTGCAACTGCAAATGGAAACGGACTACCTCCGGTGCCGGTGCCAATTGGATCCATGACCATGGCAAGTGGACAGAGGCAGCAAGCTATGATGATGATGAACCAATTGAACCACATGAGCCAAATGCAGCAGCATTGTGGCGGCGGCGCGACAGCCAACAATAACATGATCGGTAGATCGCATACCCTAAAGCCGGTGCCAAGCTCGGCCAAGATGAACTCGAAGGAGGCTAAGAAGAATCCCTATTACCAGATGATGATGATGATGGCAGCAGCGGCGGCCAACAACCAAAGCAACGGAGCTAATGGACTAAACAATCAACCGGAAGTGACATTCTTGCCGCCAGGTAGGCACATTGTGCAACCAAGTATTTACAAGGCCACCTCGGTGGTTAATGGACTCAATCAGCTGGCAGGCGTAACTGGAGCAAAGCCTGAGGACTTGAGGGTCAACAGGCAGCCGCAGATGATGATGCCACATTATGGCGGCGGTAGCTACGGGCACGAGTCGCCGAGGAGCACCAAGTCGGCCATAGCGCCAAGCGCGGCCATTAAGTTGGCGAGCAAGAAGTTAATGAAGCAGCAGCAGCAGCTAATGTATGGCAACCAAGCTGACATACAACCATTGCTCGCCTACGATGGCCAACCACGCACCCAATCGCAAATGTATCCAATGGACTTTTATGGAGCCACCAGTTTGGGTTACACAAGCGCCAACATTTCGCCTCGGAGCGTTAGAAGCGCCAGAATGGTAGCAAGTGCGAGACAGAAGAGTAAATCGACGGCGGAAAACTTGCACCTGTTACACGAGCCAATGCAACAACAACAACAACAACACCAGCAGCAGCAGGGTAGGTATGATGCAAACCTGTTGACTCAAAGTGGGATACCAGCGTCGCCCATGAACTCGAACAAGATACCTCCGGCAAATAGTAAGATGCTACTGACAACTACACACCAACTATTGGCTCAGAACCTACCGCCGCCAGACTACAATGGGAGCAGTAAGCTGAATGCCAACTCGCTGCTGATGTCATCAGGCAAACGCGCAAGCCAAATGAACTCGGACAATGAAAGTGAACTTAGCAAAGTATCTATTGGCAAGCGAGCGCCAATCATTAGCGAAAAACGCACAACCTTTGCTTTAGACCAAGGAAACCTGTTGCTGAATGGAAACGGATTTAAGGGTTCAGGTGGAGAGCAGCGAGCGAAACAGCCACTTCCGCTAAGACCTCAACGAAGTGATGCTGACGCATCTAGGTACAGTGATGGTGAGGACGATTATTGTTGCTCGCGCTCGGATTGTTCCTCGGTGGATGCAGCCGGAAACTATCGGGCAAACTCGGGCAACAAATCATTAGTAGGAATCGTGGATCCACCAGGAGGTCGGCCACGACCATTGGCAAACGACGACACCCAAAAGCATCACCAACAACAAATGCCACGGATTGATGGGCAACAAGAGTGGAATGCCATCAGGAAGAGACATAGCGAGTTTAGCAGCGGAAAGGGTTTTTTAGCTGGAGCAAATACGATCGGCGACGGCGGCGATCAGGATCAAAATAACAATACCAAGAGGACAAATCAACAGCAGCCGCAACATAGTGGTAGCTCGCAATTGTTTAAGAATATAGCTAACAAACAAGCCACTCCCATCCTGTTGTCGATGAATTACGAGCAACAAAAAGCGAATCAGGTAAACAATAATCGAGCCGTCCAATTACTGAACCTCCAGCGCCAACAGCTTAATAGTCAGTCGTCGACCGCTAGCTCCACAGAGACTGGAAGCGGCGTCGGCAATGGTGGCAACAAGAGCTCCTCGTCAACTATAGACTCAACACCATCATCGCTGGCTTTATCGCCGCAAGTTGTTACAGGTGGCCAGAGAGCAACCGGAAATGGAGCGCGTCACCAAATGGGCGGCAACAAGTCAAACACGAAAGCCCCAGACTCGACGAGCTCCGCAACCTCCGGCTACTACGCTGGCTCAAATTCCACGGGCTCGGCGGGTGGCGATAGCGACAACAGTCAGTCGGGAGGGATCAAGAGTAACCAACAAGTAGCCAACAGCAAGCAGAGGAGCGGTGCCTATTATGGTGACTGGCAAGATACTGATGTTAACGGAAGTCGCGCAAAGATGGCCTTGGGTCAGTATACGAGTCAAAACTCACAGAGTCGCGGAGACATCCCAAACCAGAGCCAGGGACAGAGTAAAAGCAACAGGTCGTTGCCAAGGAATCAGCAAGCCCAAAAGCAGTTTTATTTGGGAGAGAATGAGAATAATAACAACAACCAACAGGCGGCCGAAATGGATCGACAAACTCAATGGTCGCCATTGAATCAAATTCAACAACATCCTCCCTCGTCACTCAAATATGTTTCATTCGACGTGTAGAAAGACAAGAACCAAAAAGACAGAAGTGTATAAATGTTGTTTTCTATTATATTTCACCCATTATTCCAATATTCCATAACAAATCATCCGCACTACTTATACATAGCAACTTTATTTGTTACTCCATATAATTAAATTTGACAATTTTGTTGTTGATTGTGACGACGATAAGCATGAACACGAAGATGCTCATGCAAAAAACCACTTGTTGCCAATAACATGTATAGAATCTTCCTTTGCTCTTGAATCAATCATTTGCCAAAAGACATTCGAGCTAGATGAGCTTGCTGTTGTCTTTGTTGTTGGAGTTGCTGTTGCTGTTGCAATTGTTGTTGATGCTGTTGTTGCTGTTGGCGTTGTTGTTGTAACTGTTGTTGTTGTTGTTGTTGCTGTTGTTGTTGTTGTTGCTGTTGTTGCTTATTATCAGCGGGTTTGTTATCCTCTTGGTCCTCGTCGGTAATAAACTCACGCTTCGGATAAGGGATCGAGGCATAGCCATCGAAGACATCCGAAACAGGCAAAGGATCTTCGAAGAAGTATGGATCTTGCATGGCAGTCTCTGAAGTTATTCGTTTCATTGGATCCATCAGGAGAAGTCTGGATAGTAAATGAAATTCTTTGGAATCTTGTCTAATCTTGTGCTTTTCCATATACTTCATCAGTGAACAATTGTTATAATTTTTCCTATTAAAATCTCTTGTCAACGTTCCATGCTCTGGCATTTTGCGTATATCCTCCCAATCCTTTTCGTTAGGGTAGCCCATGATCACAAATATCCTATCCAGTTGGTCCTGATGGTAAGGATTCGAAGTTTTGATATCCTCTTGTCTACAATGGAAGATAGGTTCTGAGGTAAGCAATTCGGCAAAGATGCAACCGATTGCCCAAATATCGATAGCTTTTGTATAATGCCTTGCACCCAACAATAGTTCAGGCGCTCGATACCAGAATGTCACTACAACTGGATCCAAGTCGGCCAACGGCTTCAATGGGTTATTAAATAATCTTGCAAATCCCATATCCGCAATCTTGACTCGACCTCGTTCAATTCCATCGCCCATGACGAGAATGTTCGCAGGTTTCAAGTCACGATGCAGAACCCAATTTGCATGCAAGTAATGGATTCCATCTAGGATCTGAAATAATAATGATTTGACTAGAACTCGAGGCACAGTAAACTGGCTTCCCTTCTTCGCCTTCTGGGCTCGATGAAATTTGATGATATGCCAGAGATCATGTTCGGCGTAGTCGAATAGCAACCAAACCTTTCGATCCGAGGAGAGAAATACTCTTTGTAGGGTGATCACATTGACATGTTTCAATTCTCTTAGGAGGGCAATCTCTCGACATGCCGACATTGAGATGCCTGTGCCCTCGATTTGCTTCAACGCATACTCCTTATTCTTGGGTCCTTCTTTCCTGGTTGCCTTGTAAACATGACCATAAGTTCCCCTACCAACTTTGCATCCCTCATAAACGAAGAAATCCTCCACTCTGGCGCGCTCATTGGCACAATTAATCTTAAATTCGTGATCCATGAAGATGTACTTTGGTTAGGTAGATTGAGTATCTTGCAAGATTATCTTTGTGTTTCAATAGATTTGTTTTGCTACAGATTATGTCCGAGTAAATAAGTGTTGAGTTGGACGCCTCTTTCTTTTATTAAATATAAGCTACCAAAACATTTATTCCTAAGCGATTGTCTAATACCATCGTATACGATTTGTAATCGAGTTGATCAAGTCATAATATAGGTCCATTGTGTTAAATAAATAAGAATGATCTAGATAGAGTGATACAAAATTTTTGACATCTCAGTAAAACTGATTGTTTTGATTCTTCGAGATAACTCCACTGAAGTTCCAAACTTGGCCCGCTGTTACTTCTGGGCGCTGCTGTGCTTTTGCCATTCGTTCAAGTTCCACCTGACACCGTACTCTCCCCATGCAAGTCCCGTGGATGGATTTCCGCTGTGCGAAGTCGAGCCACGCCCCACTATCCGCTTCGGAACATGCCCGACTCGCATGTGTTCCAAGCACGTTGTTCTCTGGCGATTCTTTGAAGCCGCATGTTGGAAAATCGCGTATTTAGAATAGAGAAAGTTAGATGTCCACCATCTTTCATCATATTATTACAACTCATAACCAATTTATTGAATCTAATTATTGCTACCTACTCTAATCCGGCTCACATCAGCTGCTTCCATATTACAAAAGTTTTACTTAATTTAGATTAGAGAACGAAGACAATAAATCGAACCATGGCTTTACCTGTACCGAGAGCCCCAGGCTTCCAGTCGATGATGAAGGAGGGTGCAAGATACTTCAAGGGTATCGACGAGGCCGTTATTAGAAACACCGAGGCTTGTAGTGAATTGTGCAGGACACTTAAGTCGGCTTATGGACCAAAAGGTTTGAATAAGATGGTTGTCAACCACATTGAGAAGTTGTTCGTAACTAGCGATGCAGGCACCATCGTAAGAGAGTTGCAAGTTGAGCATCCAGCAGCAAAGATATTGGTCATGGCTGCCGAGAGACAAGAGCAGGAGGTTGGAGATGGAACAAATTTTGTTATGCAACTTGCCGGCGCTCTGCTAGACAGGGCAGCAGAGCTCATCCGCATGGGCCTCAAACCGACAGAGATCATCGATGGATTTGAGCTAGCATCATCCAAGGTGATTGAAGAGTATTTACCAACAACAGTTATTAGCGAAGTCAAGGACATTAGAAACATTGAGGAGGTTTTACCAGCCCTTAAAACCGCAATAGCAAGCAAGCAGTATGGCAACGAAGAATTCCTTGCCCGCCTTGTTGCGCAGGCTTGTATCTCGATTTTGCCAAAGTCCCAAGCATGCGGCGACCTACCCGACGAGAAAGATATCTCATTCAATGTTGATAATATCAGAGTTTGCAAGATTCTAGGAGGCGGAGTTCAGCAATCGCATATTGTTAACGGAATGGTTTTTAAGAAGTATGTTGAAGGTGCCCATTCGAGTGTCAAGAACGCGAAGATAGCAGTCTTCAACTGCCCCATTGATGTGGCAGCAACCGAAACCAAAGCAACTGTGTTGATTAAGAATGCTGAGGAACTTGTCAACTTCTCGACCGGTGAGGAGGAACTTCTCGAGCAACAAATTAAGGCTATCGCAGACACTGGAGCGAACGTCATCGTTTCAGGCGCCAAATTTGGTCCACTGGGTCTACATTACGTTGACAAGTACAAGATGACTGCATTGAGACTAACCTCAAAGTTCGATCTGAAGCGTATCTGTCGTGCTATCGGAGCAACAGCCCTTCTCAAACTCCGTGCACCAACTCAAGATGAAATGGGTCTATGTGACGAGGTTAAGGTTGATGAGATTGGTGATACACCAGTTGTTGTCTTCAAGATGGAAGAGAAGAAGTCCAAGATTGCGACCATTGTGATCAGGGGATCAACTGACAACATCATGGACGATGTTGAGAGAGCTTTAGATGATGGTGTCAACGTATACAAGATGCTAACCCGAGACTCAAGGCTAGTTGCTGGCGCTGGTGCCACTGAATTGGAACTAGATCGTATGGTGAGCCAATTTGCAAGAACTCTCCCTGGCTTAGAACAATACTCAGTATGCAAATTTGCCGAGGCCTTAAGATCAATCGCCGCCACTATTGCTGAGAACGCAGGCATCAAATCAAATGAGGCGGCCACAATCTTGTCGGCTGCTCATCAGAATGGTCAAAAGTATGCGGCAATCAACATCGAGGAGGACACACCAACAGCACTAGACGCAAAGGAGGCCAATCTGTTGGATCTCTATGCCGCCAAGCATTGGGGTATTAGATTTGCCACAAATGCCACCTGCACTCTTCTCCAGGTAGATCAAATCATTTGCGCCAAGCCAGCACAGGGACCAAAACCACCGCAAAGCAAGGGTGCCGCTTGGGACGACCAAGACTAAGAAGTATAATCTAACCAATATTTGCAAGCCAACTGATTGGAAGTTGATTCTTATACCTTGCCTGCTATTTGATACAAAATAAATGAAGTGTAAACTACCTGATAACTCCAAACTTGAGTGCTCTATCAATTGCACGCAATGCGTCTATGAGCTTTATTCCAATCAAATGCAACAGGTTACAGCAATTACTTTACTACAACTTGCTCGCCTTGATCGCCACTCCAGTGCACGATGTCAGCGTAGGAAACTGTTGTAAAGAAGTGTGACGGCCAACCACCCAGGTCCCGATCGTTTGATAGACAGGGCATCGCATCGAGGAGCTTCTAACAAGTAGTGGCGGTATCGCACGCACGACTAAGCTTCAGAAGAAAGTTTGAGTTTGTCTATTGAACTGTGTATTCGCCGAGAGTAGCATTATCGGCATCAAACGAGTCAATATATAGACTACTTGTTCGATCGCCCACTTGTCCCGTCGCAAAAACAAGCTTGCGAGCTTGTCGGAGTCTGAGTCGCAATTAAAGATTTACTTATGCAACGGACGGCTCGTTTTCCACCTACTCAATCGTATCATACTAGACAAGAACAAGCATAAACAGCCTGGCAAGTCAAGTGGTTGCTGATGGTTGTTTGAAACAAAAAACACAAATCAGGCGTCACCTCTCGTTTCTATCGCCTAAGTTGGCAGCAATGGTGGAGCCGACGACGACGACGGCGAGCCGACATAGAATAATTTGGGCCACTGATTTTCGGTGGTGAGTTGCCATCGCCTCAATTGCAATTGCCTGCCAGGTAACAAGTTGGCGAAAACAAAATCGATCTGTTGATTGCTTCCCAGAAGCCAGTAGACCAAATAGAGGGCACAAAAACAACAACGACAAGAGCGACAACTGAAGCTGCTGCTTCAATTGAACAAGAGCAAACCCGAGACAGAGTTTGACAAATTGGCCGCTGAGATTACGATTGTCGTCTTGGGGTTTCTGTAGATCCAGTTTGAGTTTTGATTTGAGGTAGTAGTGGCGTCAGTTGTTGTTTTTGTCACCTTCTATTTGTCTGTCTGCTGGTTGGTTGGTCCATTGAGTTTACACAGAGAGTCAGTAAGTAGGGGGAGGGAAAGAGAGCCGCTCGATTGCTTTGAAAAGGATCGAGACCATCCAAAACTATAGGCCACAATGGCGAGCGATCGGTTGACGCTTGCAGTTAATAGCAACCGCCAATCGTCCGGCTAACTGGCGATGGTGGTACACAAAAACCACTTGCTTTGCTCTCGAATGTGATCGAATGTAAGTTGTCTTGATTACCTGTTGCCAGTCTAGCCACTGCTCTTGGTTCGTCACACATAAACAAGCACACAAATTGATACTTTCAATCGTTGCGCTCCCGATTTTTAGTTGTTAGTTGCCAAGGAGGTTGGCGATGCTACTTTATTTTGGCTCATCGATTGCCTGCTGCCACTTTTGTTGTTTCTCTCTTCTCGCCCCTAGTTGTTGTTGTTGTCGTTTTAGACGCTAGAGTTTTTGATTTTCAATCTAAGAATCTCGCAAGTGAGCATTGAATGGATTGATAGACAGAGTCGAGACAAGCGACTTGTTTGCTCACCTTGCACCCGGAAACCCATCATATCATGCGAGCATACAGGTGAGCCATTGAGCGCAACTCGCAACGGGAGCAACTGGGCGAGAAAAGTCCAATAGCTAGCTTTTCCTCTCACATGCCAACCGGCTCGCCTTTAAGTCGGTAGACAAGCGAGCGTATTTGTTATTATGTAATCATCTCGCGCCTGTCGGCCTAAATACTCACCTCAATGCTCAACAACTACCACTAACACCGCCACAGCAGCTCTGTTCAAACTCCATTTCCATTAGACTCAATCAGTTGATGGCTCACTCATCATTCTTGGCTTCGGCATAACATTGTGGCTTGTGGTCACTTCTGAGCCTTGAGCTATGAACATGAATTCTTTCCTCTTTTCTCATAAATGGCCTGTCTATCCATCAGTCGAGTCGGTCGATTGTTGCAAACTTTTCAGTTGAGTTTCCACTTGAGCCACTAGATAAACTCGTTTATAGACTCGTCACTTGCAACCAACAGTCGACTTTAGAAGCGACGAGACAACGACGACCAAATATATAGAAAAGTGGCAGCTTCAGTAGGGGTTTGGAAGAGCAAAGAGACGACGGCGGCGGTATGAGGAGGAGCATCAAGAAGAGCGGGAGGTAAATTAGTCGCTAATGCCTAGCGAGTAGTCTGTAGCAAGCAGCGCACAAATATAATAACCACCCTGGTCGTCACCACTACGTCTAGCCGGGACACCTGTTGAAGCGCTCTATGTATTGCTGTTTGTGCCTCAGGAAAGTTGAATGGGCACACATCTTGTAACTTAATACTCTCTCGTCGTCCGCTAGTGATGCCATTTCCATCACTAACCAAAGCTAGTGGCAAACATGATGGAACAACAATGAGCTCATCATAGTCTCTCCTCAGTTGTCTTCCCTCTATTAACTCAGTTTTGCTGGATGGATAGATAGATAGATGGTCGTGTTTGACTTGAGAGCTTTTTGTAAGTTAATGGAAACTCACACCTGTGAATGAGGCGGCTCATTTGTGTTGCTGTCGGCGAGATTTCTAGTTGCAGTCGAGCGGCAGCATCAATGATGTTGTTTTCCTTCCTTCGTTGTTGTTGTTGTCGGAGCAATTTTATCTCGGCCATTTATCTCACCTGCCGCCGCCGCCGCCGCCGCCGCCGCCTCTACTACGCTCTGGTCTTGAGCGGCGGCGATGGCAGCAATGGCTTCAACTTGCGGCCGTTTGACGAGAGCCGCCGCAAACATTTGGACTAGCTAAAAGCTTGGTGAGGGCTGCAAACGATAACAAACTGAGCTATCAGTTTGGCCGGCTTCTTATACTCATGCGCGCAACAATCATGTCTTGGTTTGGTTATGAGTGCAAACTTTGAACAGGTGAACCCGAGCGATTGGTCAAGTGAGCGAGTGGCGCTGGCAGACGATGCGGCGCCAGTCCACTTGTTGCACTCCGAGACATGGAGCTGCAATTGACTAAAGTAGCATCGGCAACAGGAACAGTAACAACTAACCACACGACGATCACACAGAGAGAAGTGACTTCAAATTAGTGGCCACTTGTTGGCTCGTTGGCCCGCTGAATAGTCTTTAAACTTTGGCCGGCTAACTGCCACAAAAACTATGTGAATGTGTGAGAAACAACACGATAACAAACAGGTCGCTCCTTCCGCTCGTTCAGAGAGTAAAAGGCGCTCGCCCAACTAGCTTGTGGGCGATCGAGATGATCGATTGGCCGTCAATTAGCTCGATTTTGAGGGAGACTTTCGACTTAACTCTTCGCTCTTTAGCTTAGAGTCGGTGGTTGTGGCTGTGGCTTAATTGGCGGCGACTTATTTGCCACAATGAGCAAAATAATAATCACTCCGTTTCCTTACTTTACTCCCTTGAGGTTGAGCTTACTTCTTATTGAGAAGTTGGATATTGGGGGTAAACTCAAAGGGATGTACCAAGACGACAATGTTAAGGATTTGGAATTCAGCTTTGGTGTCGACGAGCATAGCAGCGGCGGCGGCAGAGCGCAAAGAGAAATGTCTAAATGGTTGGATGGTGTGACAGCAATTGCATAAGCGCACCTGTCGCTCCATTGCGGTCCCTCTGCAAATTGATGGATCGGCTACGACCAGAGCGCAGGCCACTTTGATCGGGCCACTTGGGCGCCCGAAGCTAAGGAACCGAAGGAGCTGGAGCCGGAATCGGCGGAGTTGTGTTGAACAATCGGCGCGCCCAAGTGGCCAACTGCATTTACATTAAACTAGTGGTTGCGGTTGTGGTTGTTGTGTTACGTAATCCAATTGGCGGCTTCTCACACTTCCACAATCAACGCGATTAATCATTTGCAACCAAAATTCGATTAGCGTGGCGACTGGCTAGCTGGCTGGCCGCCCATTGAGGTTGCGCTTGTTGCAAAGACAACAGCAGCAGCAGCAACGGCCGCTCTCGGCAACAAGTGGTTGCCGCTCTCGGCGGTGGTGGCCTCTAATCCTGGCGCCGTCTTTTTCTTTTATTCTTCCTCTTCTTCTTATTATTATCAAGTTTGCTTACCACTAGTTAGCACCAGTAAGTGTGTGGCAAATTATTATATTTATAATCTGTATTCATTGATGACGACTACAACCAGAGAGACTGATGTCTTTCGTTGGCGTTGATCGCGTAATGCGCGTGAGAGTTCATACGTACGCCTGAACTAGCGGCTATGGCAATAAGAGAGAAATCTATAATCGAGTTTGCAAGCCTTCAACTTTATACAAAAGTTGATATAATCCTAGCGCCGATAAACTTTCGCAATAAACTGATTAAACCCGATCCTAGGGTGCGATAGTGCGATAAGACCTCTCCACCTCTCTTCAGCCTCCTTGAGCGTACGTCCAGTCGAAACGATTGGCACTTCGCGTCCACGACACGCCCCTCGAAGATAATCCGACTTGATCCATCAAGCTGGTGGGTTTGTCGGCCGTCCTTTTGTGTCTTGCGGCGCCCTCGTGACGTCCATTCGTCAGCTCGATTCTCAGAGAGCTAGTCGGTCGATCGTTCGGTCTGTCGATTGCTCGCTCGAAGCTAGAATGCTGGGATACAGGTACCACAACACTAGATTGCAATGGCAACAGAAACTGAAACTGAAACTGAAACTGAATAGAGTGACTGATTTGCATATTACATTTCACCCAAAGGCAACAGGTGAGTTCTTTGTGGTTTCGCCGACGCCGCCGCCACCAGCACCATCACAATCATCAAGCAAAGGAGTCGGTTAGCAGAGAGAAGAACAGTTGGCGGCGGTTGTGGTGGTGGTTGCAAACTGAGAGCAACAGGTTGCTTTTGGTTGTCGCTGTTGGTGTCGTTATATTAATACTATTCCAACACCAACAAACCATCCAACTGAATGTCATTGTTCATCCGCACGAACTTGTGGCGGTCACGTCACGAGATCCATCAATGAGACTTGGGGCTGCCGTCGCCGTGATCCGCCCGCAACCACTTGTTACTGGTTGTAGTGATGGATCTCTCCAACACAAGCATCGGCGATTGCCACCCTAAGCGTCCAACTTCACACTTCACGACACGACACGACACGACGAGAAAAGACACGAGGATCGGACACGCCACTTGCTGCGCCCATGGACCATTAGTGATTGCCATTGGAACCTGTGGATTCATTGGTCAAGCGCCAACTCTGATTGATTTCCGACTTGGTAACTCGTATTGTTGTTGTTGTTGCTACTATTGCCCCCACTCTTATGTTGCCCTGTGCTATCTCAGTCGGCCGCTCGCTCCCATGATCTGATTTTCATTTGTGCCATCCAACTTGCGACGAGGAAAAATTCCATTCCCGTGGTTCCTTTGACTTGTTACACACCGTGAGCCGTCGCCGCCGCCGCCGTAGCCACCGCTACCAATACCACTTACAATGGTGCTATTTGTTATTTGTGAGAATGTGCTTGTTACAATTGTAGCGACATGCAATGTAATATAATAAAATGACATCAGAGACTTGGAGATATGTAATGGGCGCCCCTGGGATCGATGCTCGAGATGCAGAAAGAGGACCGAGCGGGCGGTGTTGGAAGCTGGCACCTACTGTGTACATTCAGGTAACTCAGTGGCTTGACCTAGCGCCGCGAGCGCAGGTGAGCCTCATTCAAAATAAATACCACCGATGCACTGCGCGTGACTGCGTATCGATGCTGCAAGTTGCGGGCAAAACCATTCCCAGGTTACAGGCTTGGATATTGTTTGAACTCTTGTTAGAAAAGACACCACTGGCGGCCGGATGCTCAAACTAGTCGCCTTTAACATTGAAAAGTGATTCCTTCTTTTTCGCTGGGACGTTGTTAGTGTTTATTTTGGGGCCCGTAATCGTAACTTTGCAAATCTTTAAATTGTAAAAGTAAATTCGGATACGCTTTTGGTTGACTTCATGTTCCGCTCGACTTTGCGGCTCTAATTTTGCGTTTTCTTCTTGTGGGACATCAGTGTAACTTTCTACCAGGAGTCCACCTGGCGAAACTCCAAGTACGAGGTAATTTATCCTCGACTTTGACTATCAGCAGGACAACACATTAACAAGAGAAAGAGAGAGAGGGAGAGCCACTTGACAATTGGCAAGTTGCACAAAAAACACTTGTGCATTCACTTTTCTCTTGTAGATCGACAACTACAACAACGACAATGACGACAAAAAACAAGAAACACTTGCTCGCATGTGAAAGTTACCTGCGCTTAACAAATCAATGTCGGCAATGAGCGGCAGCAGTAATGAGAACATGACACTAGCAACAAGAAACACGACAAACTAACATAACAAATCGGAGCAAATCAACAGCAACAACTGAATAGACAGACACCAACCAAGTTGTAGTCAGATTACCGAATCTCCTCGTCGACCGCTAACTTTGAGCTGGCCGGTTGGTGGATAATAAATTACATTTGCGTCAGTGAGAGAAATAGATTTCAACTTTAAGAGACATGGAGAGGGAAAAACAACAGTATAACAAATTAAAATTAACTAGTCGTTTAAGGTAACTTCTCTTGCGGCTTTCGAACCAACTTAAACCAACTGGCTTCACATTTTGGCTTGCCTCGTTTGCTCCCTAAGGAGGTCGTCTGTTTTCCGAATCTAATCTTGAGTTCGACTCTCGTTTGGTCTGCCAAAACAAACCGGTGAGGATGCAGATGTACTAAACAAAATTGCATTGAAATTAAACCAACTCAAAGTGGACGGCTAACAGACCAAATCAAACTAAAACTGCAAGAGCAGTCGCTTTGTTGTTATTCAGATTGATTTCAATGTTGTACATTTTATCTCACTCGCCGCCGCCGCCGCCGCCACCACCACTAGAGATGACCATCCATCCAACGCCGCCACAGCCACCGATTAGTCAAGACTCTTGACAACTAAAAGCAACTGCAATGCTTACGAGAAGAGCAATCACCTGAAGCAAGTGAGCAGCCGAGATGCGCTCAGCGTAAGTGGATTAGGTTTGTTTTTTATCTCGTTTGCGCGTCGGTGTTGAGCAATGAAATGTACAGTTAACCTAGCAAATTTGCACCATTAGCCAGAGAGTGAGAGAGATTGCAATGAAATTTTGTCCATTTTACTGCACTCTTTTTATCTGATTTGCCCTCCCATAAGCGCAGCTAGAATTGCAATGCAAAGATCTAAATGGTGCAACTGACTCGGGACTTGGAAAGGTAAACGTGTTAAGTGATTGAGAAGATTCAGCGTGAAAAATTTGCTTTACCTATGGCAAAAGCGACGATAGTTTACATTTAACAGTCTTACTTCTTCCTCTTGGGTTTGTGTGGAATTTCCGCCGCTCGCTTATCTCACGGCATCAGCAACAACTTCAAACAACAACAAGAGCAACAGCAACAGCAACAGCAACAGCAACAGCAACAGCAACAGCAACAGCAACAGCAACAAACTAGCAAGACGATGGAAGGAGAACAACTGATATGAACTCCCATTTAATACCGCAGTTTGCAGACCAGAAGTCTGCAGTTGAGTGGAGATACTGTGGCGATAAACTTGCAACGGCGGCGGCTGCGAAACACTTGTGCGCAGCAGAAAGAGAGGAGGAGAAAGAAAACTTGTTGCTTTTTTGCACCTCCGACTCGCCGATCGTCTGTCTTAATTTTCGCACCTGATTATTTATTTTTGCATCTCTTTGTCCGCCGCCCTCCGCCTCTGACTCTAGGTTCACCTTCAACTGAGACCTTACCCTTACTGTTGCCTTTGACGCTACCGCCGCTGCCGCCGCCAGGTTGTCTCACTTGTCCGACTCCTGCTATGCGTACATCGCGCACACCACTAGCGCCGCACGATTGTGGGCGCGTTTTGCTCCGAGTTTTGAGGCGCAAGCAGCCATCTCGGCGGCGGCGGCATCTCACCTGCAACTTCACGTGCTCGCCAGGTATATTGAATGTTTCACTGCTGCTCTCTCGTTTTCCTCGCTCACTCTCTAGCGCGCGTCTAATAACTACCTTCAAAAAAGAATTCCACTGAAGAAGCGTAAATTCCAGACGAACGAGTTAGTCGGCCACAAAGTCTAGCTTGTCCATTTGAGGTGCCGAATTGACGGTGGCGCAGAGACTAGAGCTGGACCTGGTCGCTTTGCACATATCTGCTGGCCACCGAAGCGAGTCCATTGTGTTCAGGTGCGCGACACACATGTGAAAATTTGCTGCTGCCGCCGCCGCCATCGAGGAAACACAATGCTCCAACTTCTTTGACTCTTTTAGGGTGAGATAGATTCTGGACATGAGATAGAAGCGGAGGCTCGAACATGCAAACACAATGCGACTTCCCGCTGCTTTTTGATTTACACTCAGCTAAAGCAAAGCAAAGCAAAGCAAAGCACTGAGTGTGTTTGTATCTATTTGGATTCGAGCACCACCACGACTCCCGACCGACCGACAAGTTCACCTGTCCGAGATATTCACGCCAGCAGCAAACTTGGTGTGAGTTTCTCTCTACTCCATTGCCTCAATTCAGCAAGTAGATGGCACAGTTCAATGGAAGCGGAGTTATATATATTTATATACATATTGTTTGCATTCAAACTCTCCACTTGAATAGTTGTACTCTATTCTGTGGTTGTGGTTGTGGTTGTGGTTGTGGTTGTTGTTGCTGTTGTTCTTGTCCATCTTATTGGTGCCGCTACAAAAGCCGCAGAACAACAACAACGAAAAATACGATGATCTCTACGATATTTCAAATATTGAAAGAGCAGCCGACATGGAGGCGAGCGTGAAACAGGTGAGCTGGTTGATTGTAATCTAACGAGACAGAGACAGAGAAAGAGAGGAACGAGCAAGCAAGCAAGCGGCGGCCACGCAAATTATCTGTCGCAGCTGCGAGTACAAACCGCAGAAACCAATTTAATCAATCAGTGCAAAGCCTAGCCGGTTGCACTGTTCACCTGTTGCGCTGGCTACCTTTAGTTTGCCGTTTGGCTCTCGCCTCTAGAGTTTAGAGTTTAGAGCTTAGAATTTGAAAGTTTAGAGGCTCATCGAGGTAAACTGCGCCAGTGAACTGCGCCGGAGAAGCACAATGAGTTGTCTCTCCTCACCCAAGTTTACACTTGAACATGGAGTTGAATTCAACAAGAACACACTCCACTTCTACGGCCAACCTGTTGATTCCGGCCAACAGCAACAAACACGTTAGCTCGTCGTTTCGTTCATTTGATATTTTTCCTAATTCCTTTCTCCGTTTCCATCTTGGCATTCTGTTTCCAAACGATTGCGCAACCACCAACACACGCAATTCGCTCATTCATTTTAAGCCTATGTAGCCATCCCCTTTCCAGTAAATGGAAATTCTTTCTCCTGTATGTATAACTCTCTTTCAAGAGACTTAATGTAGCTCAACGAGAAGCTAACATTTCGAATTGGACACTCGAGTTTCGACTCTCGTTTCCCAAAAACAAAACGAAAGAGAACCAAACTCAGGCTGTAGATTGATGCCTCTAAGTTTGGCGAGCCACTCTGTCTCAAGTCGGGCGACGAGGACTCTCGCAAGCAACAATTAGCCGCAACCGCTCGCCACGCCGCCAACTCGGCCGCCAAGATATAATCTCTAGCTTAGTTGGTGTTTGATTGCAATAGCAACACCAGCAACAAGTGGCTACCAGATTTCTGAGAGGCAACAGGTAGCAACAATGGTGACGACAAGTTGGCTCTGTCATCTCTCTGTCTATTTCTACCTCCCGCTTTCAATTCAAAACAAGTGGCTCTGAGCTCGAGGTGGCCATCAGCCAGCTTGACTCTTTCGCTTTTTCTCTAAAATCAAATTTAGTCACTAATAGCGCCGCCGCTGCCGGTGGCAAGTCAAGAGCAATGGGCGAGAGCTCTGGCCCGCCGGCACACGAAACGAAGCGAGCGGCTTGTGTGTATGTGTGCCGAAACAGGAAGTCAATTGGACTTAATCGTCGTCGTCGTCGTCGTTGCAGGTGAGCTGAGCCAAGAGTAATTTTGAAAACGTCAACAGGTAATCAGTTGCGCTTGAGTTGTGCGCCTGGGGCAGCCACCAGTTAACACGCTTGCAAGAGGATAGAGGGACAAGGAGAAACAATTGTCATCTGTTGCTTGTTTTCTCGGTTAATCTTGAGCAGTTGTTGTTTTCTTTTTCCATTATAACTCGCAACTAGAGTTTCGGTGCTTAAACTCACACTGTAAATTAGTCAATTAGCTAATTGTTTGTAATCACAGCTAGACTAGCTTAAATTGGCAAGCTTTTTCATTTGAGTTCACGTCGAGTAGAGTCTAGAAAATTTGTCCATCGCTCAACTTGTTGTCCAAGGCAAAGGACTTGACTTGACTTGAACAACAGCCACACAGACACACAAATCTCCATTGTGAGGTTTGTTTTCTCTTGTTGCTATTCTAGGCATCACAAAACCCGAAGAGAACAGGCGAGTCCTAGTCAAAAGGTGAAATGCCGCCATGGCTAATAATACTGACAAAGCAACAGTTGAATCGAATCCAGAGCAACAAAACGAGCGCATCAAATTTGCTACAAACCGAGAGGGATGCAAATTCAACAATCAAACACACCAACTAGAGTTCACTTTTTTTATTCATCTCCTCGTTGGGTGCCACATGATATCGGCGATTGGTGCTGTTGTTGCTCTTGATGATGGTTATTATGATGAGCTCGTGGTGAAGGCAAACAATCGGCAGCCCATCAAGTTTGTTCGATTGTTGTTGTCGTGGTCGTTGCTCACTTTACCTGCTGACTTTTGGCCTTTTGCTATAGATTTGCCGCCGCCGCCGCCGCCGCCGCCGCCGCTACTGCCGCTTAGCTGACGATCAAACTCAATCGGCCACCTAAACTTTGCCTTCGCCTTTACCTTAGTTCACCTTTCGATTAGCTTCACCTTTTTGACTGCCTCTAGCTCGTGTCGACTCGTTTGATGTTTCGACCTTAGAAAGTGGTTAAGGTGAGACGAAATATATAAATTCGCGTCGAGTGATTGAATTTTGTGGAAACACATCAACAGCAACACAACAATGCGATTAAATTGAACTGGACTCTTCACGAATTAGCCGCAACGAAACCGAGAAAGTCGAGTGTTTATTTATTCATGTTGTTACTCTAGTGCCGCTGATTTCGGTTGTTACTGATGCCGATGCTCATGGTAGTGGTGGTGGTGGTGGTTGTTGTTGTTGTTGTTGTTGTTGTTGTTGTTGTAAGTTTGGTTTGTTTGTTTGGTTCGCACCATTTAACACTCGACTTTTTAACTTCAAAACACCGGACAACAATCGGTAAGAGTGAGCCGCTGAGTTTGGAGCACAGGTAAGCTACTGCCTGGTTCTTCTTTTTCGTTAGTCTCCCTGGTTGGTTTCATTGCTCTAGTTTCGATCGACCTGTGGAACCGAGATTAGCCATAGCAACAATGGGGTAGTAATAATACAATTCGAATCAATAATAATGTTGCTCGAGTATAGGGAAACGAGGATAGAGGAGCTCGCGCCTGCAAGTTGCCATATAAATGTTGTCACAATGAAAGCGACCACGACCACGGCGATAAGCGAGAAAGGCCCGCTGCCTATGCAGTAGATTTGTCGATGGTGGCGCATAGCGTTTACCTGGCGTCTCATAATCAAAAAGTCTCGCTGCTTTAATCGAATGCTCACTTCCCGTTTCTGCTGCTGCCGCTGCTCGACTTTTGCATGGTTGCCAATCGTAATGTGGAAAAAGTTAACTTTTCGTTTGGCAACGAACGGGCGACTCGCAGACTTTTGAGAGCAAAAAAGGGCAACATCAAAGCAACAGCCGCCCGGCTGCCCAAACGTCTGAAGCTTCCACCTACCTGGCCGCCGACTGTTCATCTTCGTGGCGATCCTCGTAGTAGTGGTGGTTATTCTGTTGGACGACGAAGTGAGTCAAGTTTCTCGCTCGTGGCCGTGAAACATGCCGCTGATATTTCCTCTCTTCCTCTGCTCTGGACTTTGGACTCGAGCGTGTGCTTGTGTGTGAGCCGAGTGGGCGGATCTAGCAAGCACCAGTTGAGTTCTTGCCTGCGCCTCAATAAGTCAGGTAGACAGAGTGACGCGACTTGATGGTGCGAGAAAAGTGAGTTGCTCATATTCCGTGCCAACTTCTGGTTGCTCTAATGCTCACCGAATGCCAACTAAACTAAAGTGAGCATGCAAACTACGGCTATCCTAGTTGCAGTAGTGGTAATAGCAGCAGTGGTGGTGGTGGTTGTTGTTGAATTAGAAGGAGCAAGCCGAGTTCAGATTAGGTGTGAGTGTTGAGGAGCCAAATTTCAAGGATGAGAGACAAATTTTAGATTTGTTCGCTTGTTGTTTGTTCAACAGGTGAAAGTTAATCTCTGGCTTTAGTGCTACTCATGAACAGCAACAGCAGCGAATCCTGCTGATGGGCGCCGCGGATTTACCTGCCTGTCCGCCGACTTCTTTGCTTCAGTCTACCCAACTTCAAATGATAATTGGCTCGAGCAGCCAGTGCACGAATATTGCAGCCACTCTGTTGGCAACAACAACAAAAAGAAGAAGAAGAAGAAGAAGCGATACAATTGCGCAATTGGCTCGCTCATGTTTCACACGTACTTCGGCGCGCTTCGAGTGAGGAAAGCGGCGGTTGTTTGCCTTTTAATTATGTAAATCCACCTGTTGTTGTTGTTGCTGCTTTGTTTGGCTTGCCCGCATCCAGATTGGAGGGAGGGGCTTGCTTTTTGTTTGCTTTCCTTTTATCCATTTGCTCTTCTCTCCTACTCCACTGGCCAATCGGAAGCTCACGAAGTTTAGCTAGTTTGCCCGAGGAACTAAGCAGCCAAAAGCTGGGCGAAAGTTCGAACTTGAATTTTACCAAGTTTGCAAGCGCTAATCACACGTTTGTTTGCTTTTGCCGCCTTTTATCCTTACTTGCTTTCCTCTCTCTCACTTTCTTTCACCAACGCACTCTGCCTCCAGCTCAGTGCAATCTTTTCACTTTATCCGCATCGAAGTATAATAAAACACATATATAAAACCCTGATTGGCAAATTAACCAACAGGGAACCGAGAAAAGCAGTCAGCTGGCGCTCGTCGTGCTTGTCCATCAATTTGTGTGCTAGTTGCGTCGCGCACAGGAAGTTGCGGCGCCACTTCACGCTCCTCAAGGTGACGCAACAGACTGACAAATTTGATTTGAACTCGCATTAATCAGATCAATTGATCGATCAATTGGTCGCCGAGTGGATTGGCGACAAATTCAAGTTTGCCGCGCTAGCGATTCGACTTGACTCGCTCAAGTATATAGGTTATATAGGCAGCTAAAGTGGATCACTGCTAACTAAACTCAAAAGGCAAAAGGAGCAACAGAGAGAGCAGACATTTGGGCGCCTCGCCGATTCCGTTGCATTCGTCTTCAAGTTTGACTCGCTCAAGTCTTCTTCTGATTGGCTGTTGAAAATTTAGACAGACGCTTCGCTTGCGGCTCGCGAGCAAATCGAACCTCACGATCTCGGTTAGCTCATTGTGTTTTTTGCTCTCCAGTTGCTCTTTTCCATTTCGCTCTCTCTCTCTCTTTCTACTCTATGTTGCTTGGAAGTCGCAACAAATGCGAGCCAAAACTTGAGTTGGATTATCACGACGAGCGAGCGAGCGAGCGACTGGAGGCGCAAATCAAAGGCAAAGTTTCAGTCCCAGTCCAATTGTTGGATGCCGAGAAAAGTTCAGGTGGCGCAACAAACGCAGAAGAGAGACTCAAAATGGAAGCTCCTGATTAGTGTCTTAATGAAGAGTCTAATAGTTGGATTATGATTGCGATTATTATCATCTTTTTGGAAAATTTCTCTAATATTTCCTCACAAGTCCACGAGCTAATTTCATTACGCTCCGCCATCGAGTGGAGTGGCCGGCGCCGACTTTTGCTCGAAGCGGAAGCGGCACGATTGGAGCCCGAGCTTGAAATGAAGAACAAGCGATGGGATACATTAGACGAGGATATTAATAAATTGCGCTGCTCGTGCTAATGCCGCTGCCGCTGTTGTTGTTGTTGCTTCTGCTGACGACTAATCGCTTGTTTGCCAACCAGAACCTCGAGCAAACGGCGCAAAAACGAACCGCCAGACGAGCTGACGACGGAGGTGCGAATTTGGGGCGGACCTTCGAGTTTGAAGTCGGAAATTGAACAGCAACTCTAGCCACAACAACAAACGATGATGACGACTACAAAGGCTAGTGAGAGAGAGAGAGAGAGAGAGGGAAAAAAAGTCTCATCTTCGGCGTGATGCTCACTTATTAGCTTCGCTCGCCTCCTTGGTCATCGTCATCGACGTCGTCGTTTGTTTCCACCGACACCAACAACAAACTAAACTCGCCGCCGCCGCTAACAACTAATACACAACAACTAACAACTACCGCGTGTTTTTTAACTGACTGGTCAGGTAAGGCCAACTGACGTGTAGCTGCAATTAGCCAGCTGGATTCGCGCGCCACGAGAGCGAGCGAGGGAAGTCACTTTGTTTCTGCTCGCTGCCAGGTAACTCCCATTTTTGTCGGCTTTTGCTAGAAGCTTTAAAAAAACTCTCAGAATTTTAAGCTCATCTTCTCTCTGCCTTATATTTGCCATTTGCTCCTTTCCTTCAGTGTAAAAATTAAACTATTTAGCGCCTCCCGACTCACTAACCAACCGACTCCACTTTACAAACTCCGCCAGGCAAACAACTAACAACTCGTCGCCAGGTGAGCCGCTGAGTTGTTGCTCTCGTTGCCGCCGCCGCTTCTGCTGTCTGTTTAGTTATTAGTTATGGCGAACGGCAGGCCATTAGTTTAGTTTAGCTCTCGCTTCGTTCAGAGTCGACGCCGGTGGCCGCAAAAGTTGGCCACTAATGCAAAGGGTAAACCTGACTCCTGTTTTCTTTCGAAGCAAGGAAAAAAGAGGAATCCCGGCGAGATTCGCGCAGACTTGTCGGCGCCGCCGCTCACTCGCTTGTTCGGTCCGCTGAGCGAGCGGCGAAACGCAGCGCGCAGTCGACCGCAAGTTGCAAGTGGAAAAAGGTAGCAGCAGCAGCAGCAGTAGCAACAAGAGAAGTAACTACAGGTGGTTGGCTAACTTTGTAACTACTGACTCTCTGCTCGCCGAAGCTTGAAGTCTGATTTGTTTCAATTTGCTCGCAGCTCCCAAAGAGAGGATAAAGGAGAGGAGAAATAATCGCCACTTTTAGTCGAGTTGTGAAATTCAATGGCGGAATTCGTGTTGGTTTCAAAAATCAAAAGAGACAGAGGAGAAGAAATAATATTAGATTTGACACACAGAATCGTTCTCAGGTATCTTAGCGGCGCGTTGCACTGCAGCCACCGGCCAGCATCTCCGGTAGCTGCAAATGCGAGTAGCTCGCCAGAGACGTATCATTAGTCATCGTGTCATCAGTTTCTTTCACTGGCGATTTCTCTCAGTTTTGTGTGACTCTATTGAGTGCTGTGGCAACAGCAACAGCAACAGCAACAGCAACAGCAACAGCAACAGCAGCAACAACCGTGGCAGTAGAGAGACACACAATTTACCTGACCAAAGCCGAGTGGCAAACAAACGTTTGCACAAACTCTCCGGCCGCCGGGATCGACAACACGACCACCTTTTTTCGCTTGCCGTGAGCTTTGGTTGTAAAATTCAGTGGCCAGGTGAACTGTCAATTCGGCTTCTCGTAGTTTTGCAAGCGAGGCGCTGCAACAAATCGACTCGCCTTCCTATTTTCCATAAAAGATCGTCCCGGACAATAGAGGAACCGAAAATGTTTGCGCTCAGGTAATAATGCTAATAATATTATAGTATCAAATCAAATCGCTCCTTTTTATTTAAATGTAACACACACACACTCTCTGAGAAGTCACACTCTCTCAAGAGCTGACCACAACAAAGTTAACGCTTTTATTTGCTCGTAATAATGATGATAATTCCAATGATAATATAAATAATAATGGCAGTCTTGCGAAAAGACTGACAAAAACATGACAAAACAACGCACACCATTCGCCAACTCGCCTGTTAGTTCCACTGCTCACTCTACACCTGGTTTCTCTTTGGCCGAGCGGAAGGAGAGACACGAGAAACTGGAGCCAAATGAGCAACCGTCAATCTGTTTGTCGTCGGAACAAATCGACTCTTTTTTCTCTTTCCCTCTCATCTTGTTTTTGAATTGAGGGAGGTTTTCTAGTTTCAGTTTGTGTTGTTTGTAGAACTCACACCAATTGCTTGTTTGTATCGTACGACCATCACGAGAATCAAAGAGAGAATAAGAATAACCAGAACTCGAGGCAAACATTTGGAAGTGACAGCAAGAGTCAAGAAAGTCGAAAGTGTTGACCTAAACGCGATGCCATTGTGCTCCCAATTTGGTTTGGTTCGGTTCGGTTCGGTTTGTTTGCGCACAAGTATCAATAATAATAACACCAATAATAGTATTGGCAGTGGGAGTAGTAATAATGATGATAGTAGTGGTGGTGGTAGCAGTAGTAATAATAATAGTGATAACGACAACAGCGACATTGACGCTTCAGGTTCCAGAGTTCGAAAGAAACGAACACGTCGTTGATGAGTCGACTCCACAAACGACAATAACTCGAGAAGTAGGAGAAGCAAGCTCCTCGAGTTTGGCAGCAGCAGCGGCACCGGCATTCATGTCAACGCCACGTCGAGTCGCATTCATCATCGCGCTTCTCAGACCACGAAGCCAATTGACTGCCACTTACCTGATGATTGGGGTTGGTGACTCTCAGGTAAGTCAAATGTTTTCTGAGCTTCAACAACATTCGACTGCGAGCCAATCAATTGGCTTTCATAGTGAGAGTGTGAAAGTTTCCACTCGCTAATGCATAGGAGCAGAATCACAAATTTAAGAGTAGGAGCACATTTTAATTGATCGATGATGTCGACTGTTTGCTCTCCCATTTGCTCCGCTGCCTGTTGCTCACAAAACCCTCCTCTTCAACATTTCACTCGCTTTGGTAGAAAAATTTGCGCTCTAGTTTATCATTATCTATTCCTCCCATTGGCTACTTTCCACGGATTCTCCACACGAGACTTTCCCCTCAATAGATCTCCCCTCCTCCTTCCCCTCGAGGTTTTGCTAGCCGCTTGGGCGCCGGCGTCGTGTCGGTTTCCTCGCCCGTGGGCCCGCCCACTTGTTGCACCGTCAGTCGCTCTTCCAATTTCATTTCTTTTTCTACTTTTCTTACAATTCCCATTTCCATTTGCCTCTCAGGCGAGAAATAAACTCGACCCAAATCAAAGCGCGACCTGCGGGTGCCACTTCTTTCTCTTGTCCTCATCCTCCTCCTCCTCCTCCTCCCCCTCCCCCTCCTCGCTCTCGGGCTTCCAGTTGGTGGCGTTACCTGCGAGTTGCTCCTCGAGAATCCCAACGACCACTTGTTGCGTCGGGTATTCACGAGACACACTGGCGCCTTGCGTTTGGTATTGCTGCTACAACAACAATCGCCACTTCGGGAGCCAAACTCTGAGGGCGAAATTGGAGCACGCAATTGCCGGTGCTTGTTGCGTTTGCACATTACAACATACACAAAATTACAATTTGCTCACCCACTCACCTGCGCCACTCGAACATCTGACCACATGCACTGGCCAGACTTTTTGGAGCTCACAAATAGAGGGAAGAATCGCGTGTTTGTTGGTTGGTTGGTTGGTTGCGGAGAAACATAACAGTGGATAAGTCACCTATAGGCAGTGCAATGTTGTAATCCCGAGCGAGTCGTGCTTTCAAGATTTCGATTTCTATTTCAATTGCGATCATGATTACGGTTATTAAGCCACCGACAAACACACCGGAGTTTTGCGCTAAAAGATTCTTCGGTTGCCCCATTGGCGCTTATTAGCGCCTAATGAGTCGCTTCAGCTCTGAAAATGTTTTTTAAACAGCTTTCCCAACTTTTACCGCAACGAGAATCGGGGACCCAGTTACATTCGGGGCCGCAATTTTTTCTTTTCTTTTCTTTTCTCTCTTTCTCTCGTAGAAACAACGTAAGTTGTGTCGCTTCTTTGGGTTGGATTGATCGAGTAGCAGATAAGCTACTGCTCTCGATAAGAAGAGCATCGAATCGACAATGGTACAAATTGCTACACAGAAAGAGCGATGAAATTTTTGCACGCGATTCGAACAGAACACAAAACTCCTCTAGTTGCGCCAGACAATCGGGCGACTTGTTGCGTCGTAAGTCTTCTTTCACTTAACAAGTGGTGGCGTGGTGTTTATATGTAACAACTGGCGTTCGTCTCTTGCCAAATTCATCATCGCACCTCAAGTCGAAGTTGATTGTTTTGCTTACCTGTCTCTATCTATTGGTCTCAAGCACGAACGCAAGATTTTCTAGCTCTCGGTGGAGAGGAGAAACAAGATGGGAATGGTAAGTCTCGCGGGAGATTTAATCTCATCACTCTTCTTAGTTTGATTTTTTTCCTCCTCGTTGCAACAAACGAATCGAAGAGGAAAAGGAAAGAAGATGAAGCAGGAACTTGTTGCAACATTCACATCCACATCAACATCAACGGCAACGGCAACGGCAACAACAAGCTCATTAGAGTTAAATTAACGCTCTAATAAGCAGTAAGTACTTTTTACCGATTCAACTGGTGGTTGCTGTTGCGTGGCATTCGGCGCGTCGCTTTATTCCTCCTCTTCTTTTCTCCATGCAGATAAATCAGGTGGAATCCTATTGTTGCAACATTAACTTATAATCTACTCAACTCGCGCGCGAAACTTTCACTGGCCGCCGCCGCCAAGTTGGCTGGCAACATCGCACTACCTGTTGCCCTCCTCTACCTGGCCAACCGCCGCGGAGTAACGCAGGCCCTTACTCTGCGGCGCTCTCGTGGTGGTTGAATTCCTAACGCGTTAGCGTTGACTCCGGAGTATTTGAGTTGGTTCCCAGGTGCACTAGTCTAGTCCATTGTTTGCGGGCCGCGAATGGCAGACATCAGTGGCCAGGTAAACTTGGCGGCCAGGTAAACGCTACATGGCTGCAGCGGCGCCTTTGTGCTCGAGCCGCCGACATCGAGGCAGCAGCAGCAGCAGCGGCAGTTGGGGCAATGGCAACACAGTCGATTGTTTGCTGAGGTGCCAATGAAGCTAGCTACACTAGTGGCAGCCAACTAGTCGCCGCCCAGTCGGCTCCTCTTCCCCCACCAAGTTGGTTACAAAACTAATACTAATGCTCCCCATACCAACACACAAACACGCTAGACTTGTGTAGCAACGAGTCGCTCGAGATGCCAGTCTAAAGTTCGACTGCTGCGCACTGGAAATAACACTGTGGCCTGAATAAACACAAACAACATGAGCAGTCGATCCGCTAGGCCGCCGTCGTTGCTAGTAAACCAACAGTTTTCAGGTAGTTGGAGCGAGGAGGCGCATGCGCCCGGGACTTGGAATGGCCAACTAACCAATCAGTGCGCAGGCGCCCAGTTGTTGATATTAGCATGCACAAGTTGGTTTGTTGTTGTTGTTGTTGTTGTTGTAGTTACTGCTGCTGTAGTTTAGTTTTCCAGTTTGCCATAAAGAAAACACACCAATGCCAATAATGACGACGATCATCGCGTCGCGCGGCAATCAAACAGCAGCAACAGCAACCACTTGCTGTTTACTCAGAGGAAGCCAATTGGTTTAGAGTCTTGAAAGTTGACTGGGTTAGTTTGAAGGAAGTAGAAGTCAACAGAGTGAAAGAAGAAGGAGAAGGAGCGCAAACGAAGCGAGAGAAGTCAACTTTTTTGATTGTGTCAATTGCAAACTAGTCGACGTCGAGGCGACACAAGAAAATCAAACAAAAACAACACTCATATATAATAATAATAAATGCACAAGTCAATGAAAGCTTTAGCAAAAAGTGTATCGTGAAAAAGCATACAGATCAAATCTAAAGATTGAATCGAACTCAACTCAACACTTCAATAAACCGGTAGCAGAATATATATAAATATATATATATATATAAATATGCCTCGACCAGGAAGAAACACATACGAGGGCACTGAAAAGCCGCCCTTCTCCTATATAGCGCTCACCTTTATGGCCATCCAGTCGAGCGAGGAGAAAATGCTAACATTAAGTGAGATTTACAAGTTCATTATGGACAAGTATCCCTTTTACAGGAAGAACACGCAGAGGTGGCAAAACAGTCTACGTCACAATCTATCCTTCAACGATTGTTTCATCAAGATTCCCCGACGCTCTGATAGGCCAGGTAAGGGAAGTTACTGGGCGTTGCACCCTAATTCGGCGGATATGTTTGAGAACGGAAGTTTGCTGAGACGTCGCAAGAGATTTAAGTTGATGTCGCAGAAGGCAGCGGCGGCGGCAGCGGCCAATGGCAAATCGTTTAGCATCGACTATCTGCTCAAGGAAGAAGAGGACGACGATTATCTAGGCGGCGATGACGTCGACGGCGTGACCGACGACGACGATGGCCAATCGAACACGTCGTCTTCGTCGCCAATGCGCCACTTGTTTAATCAAACCAACGGCCAGGTGAGCCACGGTTTAAACGGCGAGCCACTAGAGAGTGGCCGCCAGCACGACGAACTCGACGTTGACGGCCAGACGACGAGAGAGAGCAACGAGAAGTTGATTAATCTCGAGCAGGAGAAGGTAAGAAGAGACCGGATGTACGAGTTCACATTAAACGACCACGACCACGAGGATGGAAGGTCGTCGTCCGGTTCCTCGGCGATGAGTCAATCACACAATAACATCAGTAATAGCAACCACCTGCTGCAGCATCAGCAGCAATACCTCCACAAGCCAGCACAAGCAAATCAAATGCACGCATTGAACCAGCAACACCTAAAGCCACAACCTCAATCCCAACCCATGCACCCATTTGCTCACCTGCACTCAGCAGCAGCGGCGGCGGCGGCGGCGGCGGCAAATCCGTTTAGTGGACTAGCAAGCCAAGTGGGCAATCCAATGAATCAGATAAGTCAATTGAGCGACCAACTCAATGCCAGCCAGTTGAGTGCCGCCATTGCGGCCGCTGCAGCGGCGGCAGCCGCCGCATCAAGTGGACAAACTACCAATCAAGTCAACCCACTAGCCCACTCGAGACAAAGTCAACAAAACCACCACCAGCAGCAGCAAAATAGATCGACTCAAAATCAGGTAGCTCGCCTACAACACCACTCGCCACTGGCGAGCCAAGCGGCGACAGCAATCCAAATGCCACCCCTAAATAGTCAGGCTCCATTCATTGCGGCCTCGTCGCAAGCTAATAATAATAATAATACCGCCACCTCGCCACCAACAATTCAAAGGATCTCACCGCAACCACCTGTATTAAGCAACCAAACAGATACCAACGGCAACACTATAATGCAAACTTCCGGTTCCAGCTGCAACCAGCAGCAGACGGCCGATGTGTTGCAACAATTGTTTGCCCGCCAACAAATGGCCGCCTTCCAGTCGCTGATGCTCCAATCGCTGGGCCCGCTCTTCGCCGCCCAACAGCAAGCTCTGCTGGGTTCCCGTTTCGCCGCAAGGGCCACCGCCGCCTCCACAAATCCCAGTGGCCAAATGGCACCGCAAATAGGCGTGCAAATGCCGCCGACTTCGCTACCTGGATCAATGAGTCCCGCTGCAATGAAACGGGCGCAAGCAATGCTAAGTCTACAGCAGCAGCAACAACAACATCAACCCACGGCCGCCATGTTGCAACAACTATCACAATTACAACAACAACAGTCACCTGAGAGCCAATTCCACCATCAACTCCAAGCGGCACTTATGCTTAGACAGCGACAAGCGGGAAAGCAGCCGTAGGCGCTGGCGCGACCGGAAGTCGTTGGGATACATGCACTTAAAAACACACACTTGTTAGTCGCACTTAGGGAAGCTTTACGGAGGATTTAATTCATTATCATTATTATAGAAGCAGAGGAGGGAGATTATATTGAATAACAAGTAGAGAAGAGATAATAAATATTTAGGTTGCAATTAATGCAAATACTTGCACTTTTCGCTGTTATCATTGTCTTTTCCACTGCGTCTCGTATTTCAATTGTTAGCTCCCATTCATGTATGCGCATGAATCTATCTGCCCGGACTGAATTTCGCCTGTTTGCTTGTAGTCTCGTCTGTGTTCCTCGATGTTGGATGTGATGTAACTGGAGCAATTGAAGTCGTTGTTGTTGTAACGGCAGCAGGTAAGCTGCTCCATTCTATTCTATTCTATTCCATGTAATGTGTGTGTAAGTAAAAATAGCAAAACAATTACACACGCGAGACCAAAACCAAACGGCCAGTAGACAAAAGTGTCGTGTTACAACAACCGCTTACCTGAGACTAGGTAAGCTGTTAGTTCATTCAATTGCACTCTCACTTAGAGTTGCTTGGTGTTTGCGCGCGTCAACAAACCAAATTCATGGGGCCAAAGCAGAGAGACAGAAAGAGAGAAGAGCAGCAGCGAAAAGCTATACAAAAGTTGTAACAAAAGCTCACCTGACGGCTACCTGGTAGCCGCCACCACTACTCATCATCGCGTCCTAAGTTATCATTATCTTTGTCGCTTTTTTACACATGAGCAGCAACGAAAAAGAGCAGCAATAGAAGTGGCAGCGGCAGCAGGCAAACAGGAGCCAGCTTGTGAATACTAAATGAGCGAATTGGAGGGCCCACGAGCGCGAGTCTCCCATGGCAATCAAGTGAGCAGCAACCACTTGCGTGTCGCGCCTCATGTTTGTTGTCCTAGCGGCAGCGGCGGCGGCGACTTATAGACGAGCCAGTTTTGTATCTCGAGCCTCGAGTTGGCTTCCAGTTTCACGCGCATCTCAAATTGAAAGACAGCAAAGGACTGCTCAAAATAAAGAAGTACACTGAAACAGGCAGAGGGAAGTGACACTTTTCCTAGGCAACAAAGCGAAACCAAATAATGAATCATAATTTCGCGCCGCGTGTAGTTGTATTGTTGTTTTTTGGTCCCATGTTTTGGTCTAGTTTAGTTAAGTTTTGGTCTCAATTTGCGTGCGACTCGCCCACTAGCTCTATTCTCAATGTGCTTTAACACTGTGTTACGTCACTCTTGTGCTGGCCACGCAGTCATTTAGCGGCTTCTCTCTAGCGGTTCGCGAGATGAGCCGACGTAATGTGTGAGCCACGCGCGCTGGCCACTTGCTTGTCCTTTTGTGTGTGTGTGTCTGCGCGGCCCTCTCCATACGCAACTCGCTTAACCGCAACAGTATCAAATTGCACGCGCAAACTTATAGATCGTTACGCTTCATTGCGCAAGTTGCGCGTGGGCATTGCTCGCTGCCGATGCCTATACCGCATTTGTCTTCTCCGTTTTCGTTGTCGTTGCTGCCGCTGTTGTTGGCGTTACACAAGATAGGAGCAGCCAACCGGAAGTGCGAGTAGAGAGCAAATGGGACGGAATGCAAGCGAGTCGCTCGCTCGCCTATCCGCTAGTTTGTTTGGCTCTCAAGGGTTCCGATTGTGTAGAAACTCACTGTTGGACCGGAACCCGACTAGCTTGATGGATAAACACAACCAACAACTAGGACAGCAAGTGTGTCTCAAGACGACGGAGCCGCAAACTTGAATGTCATTATGTCTTGGCGTCGGTTTTTGTCGTGCCAGTTACTCACTTACTTACTTGCCCACAACCCAAAGCAAAGCAATCCAATCATCAGGAGGAAGCGGCAGCACCGACAAGGACAGTAACGATAACTATAACGACAACTTGAGCGTGACTTGATACTTTACATAATATATCACAACAAAGAGCACAACGTAAGTGTGTTGTTCTTTTGCTCTTTTAGATAGAAGGAGCTGAGGAAAGAGGAGGCGAGAAGAGCAATCATCTCGTTTGGCGTCGTCAGTGTCATTGTTGTTACCGCCACTGCTACTGCTTTTGTGATTCATGATCTCAATTCTCTTGCTCTATGTCCATTAGCACGAACTCGAATGGCAGACGAACTCTCTTGTTTGGTTGCTCTCATTGCGCATTATATACAGATATAGAGCTTGCTCACTTCATCGTCGTATGTAATTGGATCGGGACGATGACTTTTCTTGAAACCAGCTCGTCTTTTACGCTCTCCTTCTCGTCATTTTGGCTTGCCTTTTCGTGGTGGAGGCAAAAAACTGCACCACCACCACCACCAACAACTTTGAAAAGTCGTCGCTGTTTATGATGGACGAAGCGTGAACTTTTCAATTGGGTTTAGGCCATCATTTTTGTCACGCCGCCACAATCTAACCGACTTTGCTTATGATATTCGAATTCATAAGTTTTAGATATGAAATAGTAATTCAAAGTAGTAGTAGTGGTGGTGGTGGTAGCAATGGCGGCTGCGGCGGCAGTCTATGAAGGAAGGGCTAAAAAAGTTTTGCCACCGTGAATGTAAGCAAAAAGTGACACACAAAGTAAATGGAGTCCATTGTGTTTGCCAACCGACGATCGTCGCTATCCATCTATCTATTTTGTTGTATCATGATCAAGTTACATTCGGGGAGAGAATCAAATTTGTTGTGAACCATTTTCTCTCTCTCTCTCTCTCAAATTTAATTCTTGAAATTCCGAACCGAAATTCGAATGTCACCCCAAACGTAAATGGATCACGATAGGTCTAAAGTAAAGGAGTCAATAGAGTTTGTGATCCATTATTATTGTGTTTGGCAATAGAGCGTGGTGATGACGTAATGTAATCTAATGTCATAACATAACACAACACAAAATACTAGTAACATCGTCTATGTATCTTTTAATAGTAGTTGTAGCAGCGGTAGTAGCTTAAATTTGAATCAGATTGTTCATTTGGAACACTTTGCGGGTGTGGCCACCTGTCGAGCTGAAATCAAAACTCCCCTTGGTCAGCATGAAAAAGTTCCGCTAGATGTCGTTCGGACTGCACGTCTTTCTAATGCCCTGAAACTCGTGATTGTGATGCTTCAATGGCATCGTACCATTTCCTGTCTCAAACTCAATTCCATTTATGACCAATTGGGCAAGGAGAGTGCCAGGTTTTGAGGTGTCTTTACTGGAGTAATTTGTGCAATTAAAGCGTAACTCGCGATCGCAATAGTAACGGGCGTAACCATTTTGAATGGTAACATTGAATAAATTTTGCCTTCCATTTAAATCAATAGTACACTTTGACTTCTTCTTATTCTCAACCTTCAACTCAACACTCATCTTCTGAACTGAAACTTGATTTGGCTCGCGTTTCATGATCATAATTAGAGTTGTGCAATTAAAGGTTAGTGTGTACTTGAATAAATCTTGGTCCTGTTTGCGCATCTCAACTTGATCCAACTCCAATGGCAAGAATCGCTCCTCCTTCTCGTCCTTTCCGTTCGTTAGCAAGCGATTGGAGTAACCAGAGGAAATTTGTTGTTGATTGAATTGCGATCCATTTTGGTGTTGGTATGAGCTATTTTGCAATTGTTGGCTTGTAAACTCAGTTTGTGGAATTGAGGGAATTGGATGCTTGTTTCCTGTTTGGCTTGCCACAGGTAAGTTATTAAGTCTATTAGCATTATTATTATTATTATTGGCCACCGGTACAGTTGAGGCTTCAGCTGGAACTTGGTTGTTGTTGTGATTATTTGGTGACTCCGGAGTAAACTGACCGGCCGCTTGTTGCATCTGTAGCAGTTTAAATTCCTTAAAATCTCGCTTGTCATCCTTCTCTGTTCGCATATTGTACTCCAGGTAAGCAGAAATCTTAATTAACGTCGACTTGTCCTTTGTTCTCAATGCTCGACTCTTCTGCCAGTTGGTTAGATTGCGCAAATGCTGAGGCTCGATGTGGATCAGTTCGCATGAGTTGAAGGCGAATTTATAAACAATAAACATGAGACAGCCCAATATACACATGCAAAGCATGCCGCCGACAATAAATTTGCTCACTCGCTTGTCCATCCTTCAATTTGTTTTGTGTGTACCTTTATATAATGTTGAGTTGACAATATTGATGCTAGTTTGTGATGTAAGCGCAAATGGAACGCAATATAATAAGAGATAGATAGATAGAAGTGATTGAGTAAGGAGGCACGCAGTAGTAGATACAATTAACACACAATATAATTTTGATCAAAACACACTCAGCTCTCGCTGTTTAGATGGGGCAAGCTCTCAGTTGATTGGTCGAGTCAAGCAGCTTGCTCTAATCACTCTGCAAGTCAATCAGTCAGTTGGATTGTAATCAAACCGAAAACTGAGGCCCTCGCTGCAGCTAACAGAGGAGCGGAGTTGGCAAGACCGCCGACTTGTGGCGGTTACTAGATCGCAACTGCTAATGGCGCGTTGAGGTGCTAGCCTAAGGCTTAGCTCGATGGTTAGTTGTCTTAAATCAACAGCAAAATTTTTGAGTTGAAAATGAGCAAAACAACAACAACGACCAATCGACCGACCGACACACCAAAAGACTGACTCAAACCCTTACAGTTGCAACGAAAGTGTCCTATTTCCATTTCGCCTTGAATTATGTGGCACTAGCTTGGTGGCCCATTCACTAGCTAGTGAGTTAGAGTAAAAGTTGCTGCTTCAACTGTAGGACTATGGCTTGGGCTTTGGCTTCAGCTTTTTTCAACGCCCAATTGATTGTTGGCCGCTTCAAATCCAATTGGGTCACTTGACTCTATCGCAACTTTCTCTCTCTCCCTCTTGCCATCCATTTTTCATACAGTTAAACCCACAAAAGTCACAAACATAAAAGAAAACCACTTGTTTGTTTCGGATCATTTCAAGTGCAGACAATTAGTCTTAGTTAATATGAGTCATCATCATGTCAATAAAAAGGGCAAACATTTATTATTCATTAGAAGCGAGTCTATTGTTATTCTAAATTGACTCGCTCGATTCCTCGCCGTTCACCTGTGGCTTGTTGCTGTTGTTCGTGTTGGCCACCGAGTTGATCGACGAAATTGCTCCCGTTGAATCCGAATCTTGGCCAGAGGAGCTGGCAGTTGGCTTCCTACTTAAGGTTTGCGGTTTTCTTCCAACAACCAAGTCGCCGACAGTTAGACGACACATGACATTTTTGGCCAAATCAGTTCCAGTTTCAAGCGATTGGTGAAATCTAATAAAGAGTGTGTTTACAATGCTACTGTTGACGCTATCCCATTGAGTGTCGCACTTGGTGGCATTATGTTGCACTTTCAACTCATAATATTGCTGCCCATTTCCAGTCAATTTACAATCCGTCGTCTCCAGTTTACCTGCCGAAATGATTCCATTAAAGGGTTTGCTAAAGTTTAGCTTGATAACTGTTTTATCACGCGAACAATCGAGCTGAACACGAGCCTGTGGCGAGACAAACTCCCTCTCGTGCACCAAGCTATCCGTGGAGTTTGCTGAATTTGCTTGCCGTTTGCTGTTCACGTTCGAGGGTCGAAATTGAGTTAGCGGCTTCTTGGGTTTAACGGCATCGCCGCAATCGACTTTTTCGAGGAGGAGGGTTGACAATAGGAGTAGACTTGAGACTATTAATATTGATTTGAATTTTTTACTGAGCATTTGCATAGGCTCACTCCTGGCCACAGATTTAGTTGAGATCCTATTTTGCATCTTGTGTTGGTGGTGGTGGTGGTTGTTGCGGTTGCGATTTTGGTTCGGGTATCTAGATTGATACTAGAACTGAGTATCAATCTTTGGGAATTGAATCTGATCGAAGAACTAGAAATAGACGACAAATTGATACAAAGAAGAGAGAGAGAGAGAGAGAGTAAGTCACATCTTGCAAGGCGACAAAGCAGAAGCTCTGCGCCGAACACCTGTAGCCCAGTTACGGGGTTGCTAGCGTCAGGTAAGTGGCACATTAACACACTGAACTCAACTAAATTTCGCTGAGTGAGTGAGTGAGTGCCAACTCGTTGATGGCACTCACTCGCTCGGCGAGGCGACATGACCAGCTTTTAGCGACTCCACATCAGATTGCAGGTAACTTGGCGTCGATGTCAAGATCAAGTTCGCCGCTAGCTAAGTGCCGGGTGAGCAACTAGTGCTGCTGTTGGTTGTTTTGGTGGAAGTTGTTGTTGCCACCATTGGAACCAGCTAAGTGAGCCCAAGAGACTCAACACTATCAGATGAGTCAATGTCAAGCCAAATTTAGATATCAAGCTCAATGGGGGAAAATGAAGGGATAGAGAAAAAGTCAAGAAAAGGGAAACTGGAAACTTTCTTCTCATTCCATCGCATGCTATTTCAATTCTCGAACGATGAGACTCAACATCAACGAGTGTCAGCTAAGTGGCTGGTGGTGTTTAATGTTCTCCTTAGATCTACAATCAAAGAAGAATTGAGTGGGTTAATAATAACAATATAATAATGATAATCTAGAAGTTCAGTGGAGAGAGGTAGAGTGCCGCAAGTGGGAGTGGCACTCTCATTCTCGCTCTCCTGTGGCATCCTCTAAGCGGCTTATGGTGTAAGTGTTCATGAAATGAGGTGGTAACTTTATGAGTGATTGAGTGGGTGAGTTAATGTTACTTGAGTCCATGATTGAGCATCTGGTGGTTAATTAATTTATCACGTTGCTAGTGGTGGTGGTGGTGGTGCCGTTGTGGTTATGAAGTTGATAGTTGTTTGCTTGGCTGTTGAGAGTCGTCGTCGCCATCGCCGTCATAGTTGCCTGCTGCTGGGGTGCTGTTTGGTTGTTGGCCACCAGCGGCGCCAGCTGCCTGAGTCTCAGCTCACCGTAAACCCAAATGTTTGGCTTCAAAAGCATCTGATTCCACAAACGAGACTCGCGTTCGGTGCACAATTGGCCATTGATCTCGGTGGTTTCATTGTTGGCATTGTCCATGGGTCGATTGCGCAACAGAGTGGCGCCGCTTCCGTTCGAACTTAGGGACAAATCGGCACCACCTGTTGCTGTTGTCGAGTCGGTGCCACTTGTTCGCTTGTTGTCACCATTACTACTACTGCTAGTGGCGCGACACAAACGAATGCTGCCCAGTAGCTCGTTGGTGTGACTAACCAGAATTGAGTCTCGATTGTAAAGATGAATTTCAATCGCTTGACTTCCTAGCTGACTAAGTTTTAACGAATGAAAGATACACTTGTGATCCCAACGAGGATTAACGGTTCGCTTCAAAATGGGCGTCTTCTGTTTCGCCACTCGCTGGCCCTGGGCCGATAGGAGGTAGCACTTGCAGTATGGATTTGGTAGCGATCCACTAGGCGGCGGCTGCACCACCTGTTGCTCTCGCTGACCTGAGATCTTGAAGTTGCTTGGCTGACTCGAGGGATCGCCTGGTGCCGCTGGCAAGGAGGCTAGCTTGTTGGCGACTGCGGACAGCGGCGATTCGAACCCGGCAATATTATGGGCCTCCTTGATGAGAACGTGCAGCTCACCCTCGATATTTTGGGCCCGCTGCGCCGTTGTCGACAAGTCGCGGCCGTCGGGCACGAACTTGAGTGCCACAAAGAGTTGGCCTGTAATTAGAGCCTTCGACGAAGCGTTCAACTCAGCCACTGGCCCCAAAATGACGTTCATGATATTGGACACCTGATGTTGTTGCTGCTGCTCATTTTGTTGCATTTGCAATCCGCCAGGTGGAAGGCCTACGGCTGACGTTAGCCTCGCGGCTTTAAGCTGGAACTCGTTGAAATCGACCACTCGCTTGGTGGTAACGCTCGCAGTTGTCTGAGTTTCGGGGGCATTCTCGCTGGCCGACTGCACCGCCACCTGGCGTCCGTTAGCTTGGCGGGCTCCGTTCATTGGCAAGGTGGCGCTCCGATCAGCTAGGCCAACCCTCGCCGATGTTTGACCACCTTGGCCAACTGCTTTATGCGTCTGAGGAATGAGCTGTAAGTTTTTGAGTGTTTTTTTGATATGTTGATTTGCATACATGTTTTGGTATAGATTTTTGATAGACAAGAAGAGGGGAAGACGATTAACATTTAGATTGTTAGCTGGCTGATATCTAAGACGTTGGCCAGATGATTTAGTTGTTTCAAGTTGTTTTTTATCAGCTTGGTTCAGTTTAGTTTGGTTTAGATGAGACGAGATGATATTCAAGCGCAACAAGTGGAAATATTATTGAGAGATCCACCCGATTGACAGGTGAGTCGAGTCAAGTCAATGTTTCGCTGTGCCCCTGAAACACTTGACAGTCACCTGTTTGTGTGATACCATCACTCACTCAACTCTAGAGATTTGTCCATAGACCAGCGCAATTTTACTGTGGCTAGTGCAATCAACTTTCAAGTTAGATGAGTAAAGGTAAAGAGAGTATAAGACAAGAAATATAACATAAGATTTGGGATACTTACGCGTTCACCGAGCGGATACCATCTGGCTGAAGTTGACTGGCACATCTCGGTGCTCAGTAATTGTTGGCGCACTTGAATCAGAGGTAACAGGAGCTCACCCAGGAACTCGTTGCGTCCAAGCCGATCCTTATGCCAAACACTTAGCCACAAAATCTTGCCATCAAATTCATGCAACTCCAATGGGCCAAAGGTAAAGCGTTCGTCAAATTTTGGATTCAAATCGGCGCGCTTCACGCTCGACTTTCGCTTGCCGCTCTTCGTCTTGTCGGGCAACAGGTAGAGTTTGACATAACTGGTGGTTGTGAAATTTGCGTGGAAGTGTTTCAATTTTTAGGTTAGTTTGGTTTGGTTAGGTTAGGTTGTTTTTGCTTTGGTTTAGTCTTGGACAAATCTTATCAATTCCAATTGGCTAGTTGTAATAAATTTGGTAGCCTAGTCTTTTGATACATAGAACGAGAGAGACGGGTATCTTTAAATTTAAGTTGAAAGTCATGAGCATCCACTTTAAACTTATTAACCTCATTAACGAAAATCGCTGTTGCTGCTACTTTTGTCACTCGTTTAATGGGCTAGTTGCAAATCCATTCACGACATTTCTTTAAGTAAAGTGGCTGCAACAAGTGTGTCTAAGTCTGTCTGTCTGTCTGTCTGTCTGTCTGTCTATCTAACGACCTGATGAATGGACACGAAAGAATTCAATTTGTGAGGCGCGCGGTTCAATCTCTCACTTGGCCGCCAGTTTTTAGGCCAGAGCTTTGCAGCACAACCATGGCTTTAGTCTAGTGGAATGAGAGCAACTCAAATGGAAATAGGAATTCCTCTTCGAATTGATCGAACAACAAATAACTCAAATTCCACAAACATAGGTAAGTGGCATCAGGAATTTGGTAGAGAAAAATATCGGATTGGTGGGAGTCGATGAGGCAAGGATGAAAGAGTTGGCTGGTGGTTTCAATCCAACTCCATTGAACGGCATCAACAGGTAAAGGGAGAGAGAATAACGGGATACCAACGAGTGGCCAGATGATTGAGAGAAAGAGAAACTAAATGAGAAAAGAATTTAAGAGCAAGCTTTACACTCAACACTGGAAACTTGCTCATAATTTTTTCCAAGTTGGAGACGAGAAATGTAATCAGTGAGCATCAGCAACTTAGAGTTTAGCAAACTACTATCACTAGTAAATAAAAGACCAACTCTCTCGCGTGTCCTTAGCGCGTCTCGCGCTGATGACCTCCATTCATTTCACTAGCCCGGGAGTCCGCTTTCTGCCAGAGAAAGAGAGAAAGAAAACAGGTGGTCGCTAGCTGGGCAAAAGCGAACGCGCGACAGTCGTTCGTATCGGAAGCTAGCAGAATTCCACCTACAGGTGAGGCGACAAGTGGTTCTGCATAACTGCAAGCCAGGTGTCAGGGGCAGTGGTAGCCGCAACGGCAGCTGGAAATTAGACAGATACACCGGCAGAGACAACTAAGATCAACATTCCAGATTTGATTGTGGTTTGAATTGCTCCCATTGCAACGGCGCACAAGTATGGGGAACATATAAAAACAAACCAAGATTAGAATTGGTCACAGAAAAGAAGGATTAAGCCTTCGCGAGTTAGTTAGCTAGCTGGCTAGCCTTACGATCGGTAAATTTGGCGTAACTACCGCAAAGTCAGTGGCAATTCGAATGGTGGAATAGAATACGAACGACGAGCCGACCGAGTGAGAAAGTGCTACACAATCAATCTTAGAATTGCCGAGTCACAACAGTAGCAAAAAAGCGAGAAAAGACATTTGTTGATGCGGCAAACCGATCAAGCGAGTGGCTGGCTGGCTCGCCGTTTGCGCAGTATGTAATCAATCTGCAGCCAGTCAACCACCGACTGCTCACCTCTTTACCTGCCCACGAGATTTTGGTGGGCAGTTAAAGAGGCAGCTTTGATGTCTGGCTTGTGCTTGGGTATCGGAATCCAAGAGGCTAAAATCAATCACTCGGCATTTGGAAATAAGAAGAAAACACTTTCAGTTGTGTTCATTGATTTGCTTTCGAGTTTGCAGAAAAACTTGCGAGCAGCAAGCAAACAAGCAATCAAAGTTAAAACTGACAACAACAACAACCTGTTGCTCGTATCGCGGCGCGGGTATTGATTCCCTCTTCCGGCATTCAGTCAATGGCCGCTCGCCACCTGTTGCTGCTGTCTGTGTACATTTGCAACCACTTCAGGTAAAATCACTTGGCGGATTATAAATTCAATCAACTAGACAAACTTGAATCATTTGTTTGCCTCCTAAGCGAATGTAGTCACATCTGATGACGAAAGCGGAAGGCTCGCTCCACCCGAGTTGTGTTCCGAGTTACTATGTGGTACAAAGTAACACATGGTAAATAGTAGGTAGTAATAATGAGAAAAAACGCATAGCGGGAGATAAACTTACGGATTGCTTGTGGTTCGTCGCTTGCTAACTGGCGCCAGTTGGCTGCATTGCAACAGGTGGACAGTTAGCGATCCAGATTTTGCAAAGTACGCGATGTCCAGTTCAACTTGGCCGCTCACTTGCACTGTGGCTGCGCTTGCGGTTACCTGTTTGTGTTTTTGTTTGGTTCATAAGATATATTTTTAGTTGGTTGGTTGGTTGGTGGCGAAAGGAGAAAGGAGAATATGTAACCATCGGGTTAGTGGGACGATCTTTAGTGAGTTATTTTTATTTTGCTTTATTTTTTTAAACTAGCATTTAGATTTGAGAATCGTTGGTTACTAGAGCAACTGTAATAGGTTGTGAAGTAAAGGGGTGAGACTTGGAAATGTTACATAACTTTGGAACAAAAGGGTAAGTTACGGAACCGGAGGGAAAAGTCGAGCATCGATCTAGACAAAATGCTAACAAGTGTCCGCAGAGTGCTTACACTGCAGTCAGAATTTTTCAGCAAGGCGATCGAGAATCTAGATGGCGACGGCGTCCAGGACATAATGGTAATGAGCGACAACGCTGAAGGACTGCGACGTCTCACAAGTCAGTCGCAGTCTCGCGACTATCCTGGTTTCGAGATGGAGAGAGAGAGAGATTGTTATGCAACTTTTGTTAGCTTTCCATCTCTGCCAGCAAACTCAACAGCACACACTAAAGTAGACTCAAGTCAACGAGGAGAGAAAGAGAATCGTGAGAGTTGAGTTTGGCGACGAGGCGAATGGAGGCAGATGGAGAGTGCAAATGAATGAGACATCGCCGACTAAACTGATGTGAGTGTTCGCTCTCTGCTAACTCTCTGGTTAGCCGAAGGTAAGATTGACCACCACTTGTTGCAGCAGCGGCAACTTGTGCCAGCAACCGTCTCGCCATCGTCGTCGTTGGTGACTTGAATGTTCACGAATACTTAATGAAGTTTCGTTGTTGTGGGCTCGTCGTCGTTGTTGTCCATCTTTTTTGGCAAGACTCACGGTTAGCGAAATGGATCGAGCGCTTGGTCTTGGGGAAACAAATAAGCGCCATGTAAACACTTTAACTCAAACTTTTACCATTACTTTTACTCCTGCTCTTGTGCTGAAGTATCTGTTTGCTTTAGTTTGCCAAGTTTAGTTGGCAAGTCACTCACTTGCTCCACTTGTGTGACTTTCTCCAACGTCCAACGTCCACTGGCCATGGTGACGTCAGGGCCACTTGTTGTCACTCTACCACTACCCTTTCTATTGCCGTCGCTGCTGCTGCTGCTGCTGCCATGAATGACTTAGTTTTTGAGCTGTCGAAAGGAGACGACACTTCACTCTAAGTGGTCAGTTGTGGTGCTGTTCACAGACAATTCATGTGAGCAGTAGTGGCAGCAGCAGCAGCAGCAGAGGCTATGTGTAAAGCAACATAACAGCAGTAGCAGGCAACAACGACCAGCCAAGACTAATATGCATAATCAGTGGATGTCGACAACGACGACGCTGCCAACAAGAGAAGAAGTTTTACCTGTGGGAGCCAATTAAACTCTCGCCCCTCGAGTCGGATAATGAGTCGCTTCCGCTGAGAGAGGAGCGTATGTTGTTGTTGTTGCTCTGACCAACACACAGCCGACCGGCAACAAGTGGTCGGCGCCACTTGTTGCTAGCGACCTCCGGTCATTCGATGACCGCAAGCCCAGCCAAAGATGGCCACTGAGCTTAAGTCGATCGACCGGAAAGAATAACTCAGACTGGAGCCAGCTTACAAGTTGGAATCTGAATTCTAGTGGAGATTACAGAGCGACGAGACGACGAGACAGAGAAGAGTAGGGTTTAGAGATGAGATGAGATGAGCATCAACAAGTTGCGATGGCCATCTAGTTGCTGAGCTGCTGGCGCCATTATTCTTATTCCCTACGACTAAAATAGAAGGCTAATCTCATGCCTAGCTTCGCTTCTGTCTGGTTCTCTTCTCTTGCTTGGCTTGCTACTCACTCACTCACTCACCCTCTCGCTTACCATCTTTACTTTGCTGGCAGTCTGGCCATTCGACTGTCTAATCAGTTTGCAATTGACCTAATGATATTAGCATTCGATTGGCTCGAATTGGTCTTGTCAGCGACGACGAGAGTGAAAAAATCGACAACAACGACGACCTGTTTCCCCCTGAGACGTGCGGCATTACAATTGGCGTCGTCGCAGCTGCCGAAAAATTTCCGCCATCAAAGTCTCGGTCAACGATACAAGCAAGCGAGCGAACGATGGACATGCGACGAAATGAGAGCGAGACTCATCCTTATCCAACACCGCTGCCATTCTATCCGTTTGCTGGTCGCTCCCAATGGAAGCGGAGGTTAGCTCTGCGAGTAACCCATTCGGAGGGTTGGGAAACATGCAAATAATCTGCAAAAGCAACAGCAATGGCGGCGGCGAAGGCGGCAGCAGCAGTCTCGCAAACTCAAATGCTAAGCTCGACGCGCTGAGCCAAATGCAAATCCAATGCGATGGGCCAAATTAAATGCTATGAATTGAATTGCACCAGAATTGAGCTCTCGTCGTGGCTGTTGGCTGACGCTGCTATTGCGAGTGTCGCTGCTTACGTATTCTCTTGGCGGTTAGTTGGATTGAATCGGGCTGAGGGATGACGTTTGGTAGACAGCAAACTGCGCCACCAACGAGAAAATCAATCAATTCAAATAGGGATTTCGTGTGGAGGCAAATTGAATTTACAGTTATGCTAACAAGATTAGCGCATCGTTTAGCTGGTCATTTTTCATTCGCAGAAATCTTGCGAATAAAAAGACGAGTTTGCCGGCCGCCACCGCCACCACAACTACCTGCTTGGTCTAGCTGGAAGAGTCTAACCAAAGCTGCCGTGCTATCACCTCAACCTCGTCGGCGTCGTGTGTGTGGCTGAAATTTGGGCACAGTTGAATATTTCCATCGAATATTTCCATTTAGCTGCCAACCGGAAGTTGCGACTCGCACACTGGAACACGAAGCCGCTCCAGCCACATGAGGCAGCTCTCTCGCAAGTCAGCTCATAGCTGAGGGGCTAAACGTCAGAGCGGCAAGAGGCGGAGCGTGAAACTTGAAACTTACCTCGGGCTTTGGCTGAGCCGATTTGCCATTGAGTGTTCGAGATCCATTAGCGTGGTTTTGTCCATTTGTTGACGCCGCTGTGGTGGATTGCGAAGGATGGTAAAAAGTTTTTTTGTTAGTTGGGTTACGGAGTAAGCTTGGTCTGAGTATTTGAACGCAACTGGTTGCGATTTGAGTTTCTCTTGTCTGGCTAGTCCTCCTGCTTCCATTCTGAAACTCGCCGAATTTCCAAAGTCCAGCCGTCGACCTTAACATTGGACTATGGAGGTGGCGGCGGCGACTTTAAATTTCACGGTAATTATCCAAACTTTCCGTGTCAAGCTGAAATTACAGAAAGGAAGCGGCAATTGCAAAGTCGTGGTATGACAGCAACAGCAACAGCAACAAGGTAAACATTCGTCTCGTCCTGTCTTTTTGGCCGAAATCTTGAGGCAGCTAAGAGAGAAGACGAAGGGGCACCACTTGTTGCGTAAGAGTCTATCCTTCTTACGAGCGACATGAGAAGGCGATCGCTTGGGAGCATACTAAAAATAAAAGATCTGCGGTAAGATTTGAACGAGGCTTTCGTGCAGTTGGGTGCCTCTAGTTGGAGTTGGAGTCGGTCAGCTCTGCGGCATCCACAACAAGTGGTCGGTCGGTTAGTTGGTTGGTCTGGCGACCACTTGTTGTAGGAGCGGCGAGCAAGTGGTTGGTTTGCTCGTCCGCCGGGCGCCCGCCCGCCTGCTCGCAGTAATCAGTGAGCGGGAAAAGGTGGCTGAGAGGTTCGAGTTGGAGGCAGGAGAAACCATAACTCGAAATAACTACGAACAGAATAAAACAGAACACAATACAATGCGGCGCCGGCGTCGGCGGCAACAAACCGAAAGATAATATCACTTTCGGTCGAGCGGCTTCTAGCTTGCCAACTGGCCAGTTTGCTTAGGAGCACAGTAAAGTCAAGTCACTAACTCAAATTACAATGACTTCGATGGGGAGGAGTGAGAAATAATAAAGCGACGAGGGGATTTTAGTGGCGCTTCAAGTTGCTGCAACTGCGGCCACAAAAAGTTGAACGTCAATGGTGAATACGATGAACTTTCAACTCTCTTGTGGTGTGTTTGCAGCAACAACCACCAGTTGCTCTCTATGAGGATATAAACTCCATCTCAATCTCTCCAACTTCATGCTAGTTGGCTTCCAATTGCTCTCCGGTTGGCGAGTTGGTCCGCAAAAATGACGACTTAAACAGAGGCAAACTCTCGCCTCCTCTCGATGTCCTCTGTTTGGTTTGCCATTCTCATTTGGCCGGCAATATAGTCAGTCGGCGGACTATCCAGTTGGATAAGCGCGCCAGTGAGAGTTCGAGTGAATAGTTTTTCTTTCTCCAAATGCAAAAGCTCATTTGGTCTCCAATTTTGGATTTATCCTTAAAGACTCTTGAGGATAAAAATCCCACAGGAAGTTGTGTTTCCATCTCGAGTTGGCTTACGAGAAGAATTAAACTTGGTAGCAACTCAACAGGTTTTTTCTCAAATTCCAACGTCATCGTCTTAAGTTACCAAGTTTGACTCGAGTTGCGAGGAAGCGGAAAGTATTGTTTTTCTCTCTCGCTCGCAAATCGCTATTCGCTATTTGCTAGTAAGGAAAGAGTGCTATTGTATTCACATTTAGCCGCTGGCCAGGGATCACTTTTTAAATTTTACCTCTTACCAGGAGATTGAGTCGAGTTGGCAAGCTAGACAAAAATTGCAAAGCTGATAAGTTGCTCACTCACTCACTCACTCGCTTGCTCGTGCGCTAAGCGCGATGATTGAAAACAAAACTCCTTCAAGTCGATGACTGGCCATTAGGTGGCTTGCTGGCCACCAAGAACTAGCCATCAATCTAGCCAAAAAGAGGGCCGACCGAGACGCGTGGGCATCCAAATGGAAGAAAACTCGCACTTTGCAACTTGATAAAAGAGGAGCGAGTCGAAGAATAGGGAGGAGGAGGAGGCGGCGGCGGCGGCAAGAGTAGCGCAACAGGCGACAGCAATGGGCAGCGAAAAACCGCATTTGTCACTATTAGTCGTCGTGCCGCCCGTTGCTCTTTCTCTCTACCTCTTTCTCCGTGTCCCTCCAACTCAGGTGCAATTTGACTCACCTGTTGCAACTGCCCCCGCAATGTTGAGATACCAAGACGCTGGTCGGGCGCGCAACGTGACGTCGCAGCTTGATTCGTGCAAATTTGCACTGCCTGCTTCTGGGCATTCGGAAACTTGCCTCTCTGCTTTCCCTTTCGTCGCCCTCGAAAGGATCTGCATACATTTAAAAAGAAGCTGCAACTTGTTGCTGTTGTGTTTGTGTTTGTTGTGTTTTGTTGCTCTTTGTATTGAATTTGCCTCGCTTACCTGACCATTCAATTCACTGCTTCGTCATCAAACTAGACACTCAACCAACTCGACGATGACAACAAAGGAGCAACACGAGTTTTTTTCTCCCCCTCTCTCCTATTTGCATGTTAGCCAACTAACTAACTAACTAGGAAAACAGAAACTAGTAATGCTAATTGAGAGTAAGACTTCTCACTCGGCCATCCATCAGTTTGCTAGGCTGACCAAACTGACCAGACGTTTCATTTGCAAGGCTAAACTTGAATGATGAGGTGGCACGAGTTAGAATGGCAAGCTTTTTAGTTAGCCAACTAAAACTAACTCGCGCAACTCAATTACCGTCCAGTCTGCGAAGGAATGGACGAGCAAATGGCTTTAGTTGTTGCTATTGAATAGAGTTCGTTTAATGAAACAAAAAAGTGGTGCCGCCTTAAGCTAGCGGCAATGGGAACATTGTGTGGTCGGTGCCGAAATTACTTGTTTCCAAGAAGGCGAAAGTTCCTTCATTGCACGTCACCTGGGCCAGTGAGCAAAGAGACTAACTTGGGATTTGTTAGGAAGAAAAGGGATAAAAATAAGGAGTTCGCCTCTTTTTACGGAATCTTTTATCTCCTGGGCGATAGACGTGAAACAAAAATCGAGAACGACGACAACGATAGCGTGGCATTTATCGTTTTTGATTATTAGTACTACTCTTATACATGAAAAGAAAGAGCAATCTGATTCAATTTCCCATCTCGTCGATTCAAGTTGCTGGGCTGAGGGCGACGTCGAAAGGCGACTTTACCACTGTGCTTTGCAAGACACGGATAAGTTGGGTCAGTCAAGAGAGGTGAAGAGAGAGAGAAAGAGAGAAATCACTCAGCTTGGAATCGAAGCGGTCGGCGAAAGTCAAAGTTGATAAGTCTAACTTGCTGGCTGGCAAGTGTGAGAGTTTAGAATAGATGCCGATGGACGATTGATCATAAAAGTTGTAAGAGAGTTGTCGCCTTTCTTCTTCTTTCGAGATGTAGTCGTTGCTACAAACGTAACTTGGCTATTGGCTTGTCACTCTTACGCTTATCTCATGTTACCCACCAACCAATAACAATAACAACAACAAAATTTAACTGGTAAACTTGTTATCTAAACTCACTCGCCTATCTGGCCGCCATCCCCCCAGGCAATCAACTCGATTGACGTTGATTGGCTTTCGCGCGCTCGATGCTAATGAGCGGTCAGCGACTTTATCTGTCGGCCGACCAACAGGTTGCAATGCTGGTTAGAGAGTTATTGGTCTGCTAAAGTCGTAACAGTGGAACTCGGAGCGATAAACAACGATGACCACCACTGCGACGACCTGACTGATCAATCGACAGGTGAGAGTTACGAGGCGCCAATGAGATGAGTTTGCGAGTTTCGCAGTGAAGTAAGTTAACGAATGGATAGTGGAAGTGGCAAAGTGAGAGAAAGAGAAGAGTTTCGTTGTCGTTGGCTTTAAGTCGGGTAAAAAGTGAGCAAAGTAAAACTAGCCACTAGTTGACTCAACAAGTGGCTGGTTCCAACGGCAGCCAAATTGGCCACTCAAGTTACCTTTTGTTCTGACTTTCGCACCAACTTTTGTGTTTGTCTTTCTGCCCAGCTGACCATCGTTTTACAGCGTCGAAAGCACGCTGATGGGAATGCATTCATCTTTCGACACACTGGAGGCGCCAGTGGCCATAAATCACGAAGCCAATCGAGGCGCCGCTGGCGGTGATGCTGCAATCGCAATCGCAATTGCTGTTGGCGTCATTGGCTCAACAAGTGGCCGGCCTGCGTGTGTGAGCGCGAAAGATGAAAACTTTGTCCAATCTGCTGCATCGACTGCGAGGCGTGTGACCAGCTTCACCTGTGCCGCGGCCGGCCACTTGTTGCGTGGACGTTAAATTCGAGTATCGTCTTTCGTCGTCTTTCAGTCGAGGGGGAACTTCCTTACCCACCGAAGTCAGCCAGCTGGAAAGACGATGGCGACTTAAAGATTGGCCATTGATGTCGAGGATGTTGCCCACGACTCAACTTCAATGCTTGGCCAGCAAAGAAGTTGCAACTTTTGGACACGCCGGTGAGCGTGACACTCGATCGAATTGGCGCCACTTGTTGCCATCCGATCGATGCGAAGCGAGGCGAGCCAATCATCGAAGCGAACGTTGGTTTGTTTGGCCATCGTTGAGGTTTGGTTCTTTGGACACGCAGGTAACTGCTCTAACGCCGCCAACTAGCCACCGACCACTCATCTCTCCCCCTATCTCTCTTTCCCTCGCTCTCTCTCTCTCTCTGGATTCAAGGCAAACTATTTCACGTCTTCGAGTTGACGTCAGCAAGTTGAATTTTGCAAGAAGTTGAGCGTAAATGTCTACGTTGCGTCATTGAGCTTCAATTTTGCGTCTTTTTCTGACTCTCACAGTCTCGAAATAGGAAAAAGGCACAATGAAACCCCCGTTCTTCTCTCTGTCTCATCGTGCAGCGGTAGATAAAAACCCAACATTATACTATCAAGAGACTTACCTGACGCTTGGTCGTCCAAATCCGTGCCAACGACAGGTAGCTGCAACTGAGCGCCCAACTTAGAGTAAGCCAATTTGGCTGGCGAGTAGTTATACTTTTGCCCATAGATGAGAGCTCGCTGGAGCCTCTTGTAATGGCGCCGCTCAGCCTCGCCGTCAACCGTGGCCTCCACCTGTTGCTGCTTGTGTTGCGCCAGGTCCATGTTCTTCGAAGGCGCCTCACCTGTTGCCTGAGCAAGCTCGCCCGCCTGCGACGCAACCTCGGCAAGCAGCGAGCGAGGAACGGGCGACCCAGGGCGCGGGTGCTGGGCGCCGTTGATGCTGCCGGTGAAACTTGGCCGCCTGCGCAACGAGGAGCGGGCCGACCTTCTGCGCTCAAGTTGGTGCACCACCTGTTGCTGCTGTGGCTGACTTGCTACTTGTTGCTGATTACTAGCTTCTGGTTGTTGCTGTTGCTGCTGCTTGTGATTTTGAACCTTGACGATAATGGGAGCTGCGGTGGCACTAGCGCTTGAATGATCTTGTCTTGATGTTTTCGGAGAGGTAGACGCAAACTCGGATTTAGATTCAGTATTTGAGCATGCAATCACATTGGCACTCGATACTAGGCCGCCGACTGGCGAGCTTGAGGAGCCAATGCTGACGCAAGTCTTGAACTGGGCGCGCTGCTTTCCATTGGCAAGCGGCTCGTGGCGCCTGTTGCCCGGCGGCGAGTCGCTTATTGCTGCTCCAATGGCCGGATCTGGTGTCAGATTATCTCTTAGAATTGGCGAGGCGCCATTTCTCATGCCGACTTGCACTTGGGTTTGCGTGTGTCGTTGGGACTGCAACTGCTGTTGCGTTTGCTCGTTTGAGTTGCTCGACGAGACAATCGAGGCGGCCGAAGGCGATCGGGTTGCGTTAATCAAAACTACCGACTTCATTGGCGTCCGCTTGCCGCCCGCAACGGGCGACGACGAGGCACTAGAGGCGGCCACTTGTTGGTGTTGTTGTCGTTGCTGCTGTTGTTGCTGTTGATTTGCCAGCTTCTTTATGGACTCAAACAGTCGATTCGATAGTTCAATTGCAACGGGCGACAAAATGTTACTAGCTTGCTGTTGCACTTGACTACCAGTCGACTCTCGTTGCGTCGTAACGGTTTGCTGGTTGGTAGTTAGCGTTGGATGTGAGGAGAAGCAATCCGCCGATTGAGTGTCGCTGCCATAGTCGCTGTCTTTGCTCATCGTTGTCGTGTTTGTGGTTGTCGTGGTAGCGTTTGTATTGAAATTAATATTATTATTACTTTGATTGCCTGAGATCAATTTCTGGGCCACAGCTTGTTGCTGTAGCTTTGGTGATAATTGTGGCTGTGCTGAGTTCTGTAGTGGGCTGCTATTGTTGTTGCTGTTGTGTAACGATTGCAATTGATGATGAGATCCGGTAGACAGTTTTCCGCCAGTTGTATCGAGCATGTTGGTTGCGGGTGCCATTGTTGTGGTAGTAGTGGTGGTTGAATATTGTAGTTGTTGTTGCTGGGGAGTGAGCGAGCAATTAAGTAGTTGCTCCAGGTGAGAGAATCCTCGTTCCAAGAGTTCAGTGAGTTGCTCTTGTTTCGTTGACAACAGCGTGGTTCCCGAAGACTTTGATTGCGGCCCCACTTGTTGATTCTGCTGCTGCTGCTGCTGCTGCTGCTGCTGCTGCTGCTCATCCTCATCACATTCAATCGTCTCCCTGCCGGCTTCGTTCAAAGCCTCAAGCATGCGACGAAGGATGGTCTCAACGGATTGCTTACTAACAGGCGGCTGGTCTTGCGTCGAGCTCGAGGTGGTTGCGTTGGTTGCCGAGGAGACTAGCGACGAGGAGGCGCCTGTGTTATCGAGATCATTGTAGAGGGAACTATTGTCGTTCATTTGCGTCGGATGATGCTGATGCGAGCTGCTGGAGGAGAGTTGATTATGCAACTGGTGCTGGTGGCTGCTGCTTCCGCTCGGCTCGGCGCAAGCGGGACTCAGCGAGTCGGTGATGCCGCTTACCTGGTCGCCGTCGAGACCGTTTCCGTTGCCATTCAGGTGAACCACTAGCTCGTGGTCCAAGTGATCGTCGTCGTCGTCATCGTCGCGATCGTCGCTATCACAAGCACTTGTCGCCTTCCTATGAGCATCGCGACATTGCAACGACGACGATCTGGCCGCCGAAGTGGAAGTTGATGATGATGATGGAGCAATCATTCTATTCAGGCGCGAGTCGCGCCGCGCAACGCAACTAAGATCCTCGTGCACGCCCACGATATTTGGCGCATCAATCACGCCGCTACCACTCGTTGCTACACCTCCAGCCAACTCTTCCGCCGCAACAGAAGCACCGCTAGCAGTGGTTCGTATCACATTCAAGTTACCTGCCGCCAAGCCACTCGACGAGCTCGACGACTTTTTGCCCCGGCTCTTGGCGCCCCGTGAACTCTTTGAGGTGCCTCGCCTGTGCCGCATACTTGCCCGTTGCTCGCCCGTTGCTCCTCTACCGTCGCTGCCACCGACTACCTGTTGTCGTGATCTATGGCCTTGCAGGCGTTGCAGTCGGCGCCGCTGCACGACGTTTGCGTCGAGGTTGTCGTCGTCGTCGTCGTCGTCGTCTAGATCGTTGTCGTCGCTAACTGATGCCTGCGACGACGACGATGATGATGAGAAATCTGAGGACAAGTCGCTCGACGAGTCCAATGACTCGCCATTAGAGCTTAGCGAGGAACTTGAAGCCGAGGCAATGTGGCCCAGAAGCTCGTCGAGCATTCGATCCGACATGGAGCTCAAATCGATCGACGACAATGGAACGCCGCCCCTGAAACTCTTCTGTTCACTTCGGTTGCTTGTGGCTTTGGTAGTTGTTGCGGAGCTGTTGTTTTCACGGTATTCTCGGCCGTCGTCGTCGTTGGCGGCGGCGGCGCTGCTACTTCCTGCTGCCGCTTTTGAAGTTGACGACAATGAGCTAGTGCTTGTTGTTTTGGTTTTTGCATTCAAGTTGCTTTTTTGTAGCTTCGTATTGATTTTCGAGGAGGAGCTTCTAACATTGGAATTAAAATCAGCTGGCAAACGAAGCGAAACTCCCGACATCAAATCAACTCGTTGCTCGTCGTCGGCGCCCAGCTCGTCCATTAATTTCTGTCGCTCTGCCAGCGCCCTAAACAAAGCCAACTGTTGGTTTCGCGCCTGGTGCTCACTGATTAGCCGATTCGTTGAGGGAAGCAACAAGTGTTGTTGTTGCTGCTGCTGTTGCTGGTTTATATCTAGGTTGCTGCTATTATTTGAAGGTTTTCTCTGGTTATTGATTTGCAAATTATTTTGCTTGCCTTTAGTTCTAAATGTGTCTTCCATGCTATCACTTGAAGTTGTAGTGGGTTTCTTGGCTGTAATTGCTGTTGCTTGTGGATTTTTAATTCTTGGGTTGACATTCTCTTGTTGTTGTTGTTGTTGTTGCTGCTGCTGCTGCTTATTACTTTGTTGCAGTTGACTTGCTACTATCTTGGTATTGGCATTAGTGTTGGCATTTGCATTAGTGCCGCTTGCGACGGATTCACTTTGGGTTGAATCTGACTGCATGGCGCCGCCATTGAGTCTCAATGGCGACAATGGCGACGGAGCCGTTGCGTTGGCCACCAGCGTCGATCTGATCTGGTTCAAGTGATCAGCTGACGACAAGGAGCTCGCGTCGTTAGTAGTGCTGCTGCTCCTGGAATTGAGCAGCTTATCACATTGATTTTCTTTATTACGATTGCCGCCACTGGTGGTGGTTGAGATTGCAAAATTATTTGTCGCCACCGCCGCGGAGCTCGATGCGGTAGTTGCGTCATCCTCGTCCTCCTCAACAATCGTATCGAGTCGCAGGTAATCCTCCTCCTCCTCCTCCTCCTCCTCCTCCTCCTCCTCTTCCTCGTCCATTATTACATCGCCCAACTCGTCGTCGTCGTCGACGTCGTTGATGAGCTCGTCGTTATAATCTCGCTGGTTACTCATCTTCAAATTATCACAGTGGCCGTAGTATCGTTGCTTGCCCGCTGCCATCTCTTCGTCATCCTGAAGACCGAGAATCTCAATTTCGTCGTCCACTTTAATCGAGTTCTCGCTTCTGTTGTCTTGGTCCTCAATCTTTGTTGCGCCACTCGAGAGCCAGCGACGATCTTTGTGCTCGGGGGTCAAATCGTCATGAGCATCACAGTTAGTGTTAGTGGTGGTGTTTTGTTTGTAATCCAAAAGGCCAGCCGCTTCTGTTGTTTGCAAACCATGCAAACCATGCGCCGGCTCAATGCCGATCTCGCCAGACGACAGCTGCTCCTTGTGGCGCTGCCGTTTTGCTGGCGTGGGAATCATTTTAGGAAGCTAATGAGATATGAAGGCCACTTTATTTCAGTGGGTGAATGGCGTTCTTATGCGTTGCGTCTGTCGCTTCGATTGTCACTATTTGCTTGGCTTCATTAGAATAGAATTGTCACATTGGGATAAAACTCTCCCTCTAATTTCCGTCAAAATGTCACGCCTCCGATTCCAGAGGTTGACATCGATTTCTAACTACCAATTCTATTGTTATTGTTACTGCTAATGTTATTTTTGTCTCGTTGCTACCCTCAAAATCAACCACCATATGGTTTCGTCGGCTGATTGCAGGTGAGCGTCTCGCGCGCGCCAAACACACAATGCGCCAATCAACCACCGAGCGAGCAAATTAATATCTGCCTAGTTGTTGCGTGTCGTTAGTGGTAGTTGAAATTATAACAACTAAAAACAATAATTCTACCATCAAGTCATCGGCATCGACGACAATAGTAAGAGCCACGGAAGAGAGTTGCTGGCTCTGGATCCATTGGCACACTTTTCCACTTTTGCCACCTGTTGTCTCTACTTCCTCCTAGCTGCAAACTCTAATTTGATTCGATTGTATTATCCTCTCTTTTGTTTTGATTCTCTCAAATCAACAGGTTGCGAAGTTCCGACTTTTAACGGATTTTCAAGATAAATGAAGGGTAAAACCTCTAGCTTCAGGGCGGATTAGAATTAAACTAGTAAACTGTGTTCAATTTAACTCCTTGGCGTTAATTTGGCAGCAATCGACGACTGGAAGCTGGAGGGATTAACTGAACGCCGCAACGGAGAGTTCAATCGAGATAAGAGTATAATGGGTTTGAACTTGGACCTTTCTCTCTCTCTCTCTCTCTCTCTCTCCGTCTCTTCTTCAATTTTGTTGTCTTGGTCTTCTTATTTTTATTCTTGGTCTCTTCTTCGTCTGTGTCTTCTCCTTGTCGGTGGTACACCGGCAACAAACTTGAGCCCTTAGCTTAACGTTACAAATGCAGATGCCCCTAGTTGCAACCAAGAAGAAAAAAAGTTTCTCGCTCGCTTGGCGCCAAGTGGTCGTTTTGATTCAGTCTTGTCGTCGTCTTCGTGGTCGTCGTCGACGTAGATGTTGACTTCGTGTCTCGGCCTGACGGAAAATAAAATATTATGCCACCGGCGAGCTGAGTAACTCCGAGGTGTGCTTACAAGCAAAACTTTCCAACTATCCGCAGCTGCGCTCCACTCTACAACTCAATTGCTTTTTTGAAGCATTCGTCATCAGCACTTTAGTTAACTTCACTGTCCAACTTGTTCCATTCCACTAGCCGCTCACCTGTGCAAACTTTTTGTCACTCCAACTGTGAGATTTCAGTGTTACTCTCTTGTTGTTGTTGTTGGTTGTGTCTCGCAGTCAGAGTCTCAGTCTCGTCTGAGTTGCGCTTTTTGTGTGCGCCAATGGAATCGCCGTCAGGCTAGCCGCTCGTTGTTATCTATTGCTCTGCGCTGCGCTGTGTTGTGCCTTGTTGCTGTGTTGCGCTCACCTGTTGGTCTCACCTGCTGCCGCCGCCGCCGCACTCACTGCAAACTCACCTGCGCGTCGAGTGATTCAATTTTCCTCCACTAAACGAAGCTCTCTCTCTCCCCCCATCCAATTCTCAATGTTTAGCTAACCAGTTGGCTTCGCCTCTCAGTTCTCTTATTGGCTCTTATTCACTTCGCAAAGTTGTCGTCGTCGTCGTCGCTACTTGCCGTTAAAATTTGAGTTATTGTGGCCAACTAAAGCCACACGAAGGAGACGAGGATTTGGGCTCACGTTGTCGCAGATTCGTCGTAGATTTGCCTCGGTAATACGGTTGCCTTCAGCTCCCTCGTCCTGTTGTCGCACCACTTCAAGTTTAAATTCCAATTTTCTGTGTGCTGAGCTCGCTTTTTGGCAACATCAGCGCAGCGGCCACTTGTTGTTGCTGCTGTTGCGCGCTTGCGTTATTCGAGAGTCGCGCAACAACTCACAGTCCAATTGCGTAGCCGCCTGCGCTCTCTGCACTTGCGCCCTTAAACCACAACAACGAGAGCGCCACTGGAGGCAATGGAAATGGCAATAGAAATACTAGACCACTACAACAAGCAAATTGCCCCTACACTCGTTGCAATAATAACAGGTAACAGGCAACAGGCAACAAGAGTAACACGAAAAACGCAAACTCGCCCAAGCGAACACACAAATTTCTCTACCTGTCGCTGGCTGCTTCTTTTTGGAAATACATTTGGAAATCCGGCCGCCGGACCGACAAACCAGCCGACTAGTCAGTCTGTTTGACGGTCTAAAGTAAAGCAAAGCAAAGCAAAGCAATCTAATGTAATGTAAAGTCAGGTAAAGTTTTCGACTAGCCAACCCAAAGCCAACAAGCCGACGGCTAGAGTCTTTCTCTCTCTCTCTTCTGTCGAATCAACTCGCACAAAACTAGCCAGTTTAAATGGTAGTACGAACAAGACTTTGTTGCTTACTACTATCTACTCCCATTACTTCGTTTCGTTTCATTCCAATCGTTCGTTCTTTCGCTCGTTCGTTTGTTTCGCTGGGTAAAATATAACCAAGGTTTGCGCACCCAGACAAACCCACGGTAACTCACATATCTCTTGTTCATTTGCCATAACGCGAGGCTCAGGCAGTCGCCGCCCAGGTGAGACGGCCGAATAAGCCCTCTGCAATGGCAACCTGTCGTCGGCTGCCGCACACCAAGCGACCACCTGTGTGTGTGTGTTAGCTGCTGGACTTGCGGCCAGGTTGGCGCGGACCGCTCTGCTGCCGCCTGGTGGCAGCGAATCCTGTTGACTAACTTGTATTCTCTCGTTCCTCTCCAACAAATTGGCTAATAGTTTGTTCGAATTTGGTCACCACTCGCTCAAAGTCAAATTAGATGACGAGAAGAAAGAGAGGCGAGTTGGCAAATATTATATCAGATATTATTATCATTACTATTATTATTATTACTAGTGAGAACGAGAGTGAAAAAAGCAAATAGACAAAAGTTTTGCTAACAAAACACTCGATGGCTAATCTATTTGCTTGCAATGTCCAATGCATTGGCAAAGCAGTGAAATGGCCTCTTCTTTTCTCTACTCCTCCTCCTCCTCCTCCTCCTCCTCCTCTTCCTTCTGACTTTAGACTTGTAAACAAAACTGAACCCAAAGAAAAGTTTTGCCATCAGCCAAAAACAAAACCAACATGATCGGCCGTCTCTCGAATTTTCAACGGTCACTCTCACTCTTGCCAACACTCATAATTGGGGGTGAGGCTGGCGATTAATAATAATGCGAGGAGAATGAGCGGCAACAAGTGGCGAAAGTGCGTTAGCTTAAGGCCACCTAACTACCAGATGGACACGGAAAAAAAGAAGAAGAGGGAGACCAACCGACTAACTGATGATGGTCACACAGCAAACAATAAATCATTTGAGCTCGATGCTTGCGCAACAACAGCCACCAGTTGATCTGGTGGTCACACTCTTCGCTTGCACAAGCGTCTATGGAGTCCAAGCATCGAATTTTACCAAGTGAACCTTAGCTTTCCCTCCCTCTCTCTCCAGCTAATAATCCAATTCAATGGCTCATCTCGCTTCAAGCTCACTGAGCAATAATCACTTTCACTTACCTTTGCTGCCGCCGCCAATTCCACAACAATTCCTCCATCACCAAGCTAGCTGCTCGGATAAACGTTTTGAAATGAAAAGAATTCAATTCAGTTCAGTTCAGTTCCCCTCCTTCGCATATCTCAACTGGCCAACATTGAGCTTCCTGCTCCAGTCGTCGTCATCGTCGTCGTCCATTTTGTTTGACTCTACCTGCCGGCTACAATAGTGGGAACCTTGAATTTCTATTTCTATTGACTCAGGAAGAGCAAAGGGACCATTGCAGTGCACAACTCAGAAAGACTCACCTCTAACGCCAAGTGGCAATTGTTAATCCCTACCTGTGCGCCTACCTTTATCTTTTTTCCTGTGAACTAAGCTATCAACACAAAGGAAGTGCCAGGGAAAAGCCCCTGAAATCGGCCAACACCTAATTACTAGTGTCTCACTATCTCACGAGGACTAAAATCAACACTAGACTCGCCTTGTTCGAGACGCGGAGCGACGGTGGCGCCGCCCCTCGCGCCTCGAACGAAAGTGGCCCCGTGCACTATGAGGCTCAATATTTGTGGCATGCAAACACATAACGAAATTAAAACACGTGAGAGGAGATTTGTTTTGTTGTACAAAAGAATAGTCTTGATCTATTTGTACAATCCATTTGTATCAATAAAAATTTGTATCAAACTAGTCCTTCCTATAGATTCACCAATATTCATCTACAATGCAGAAGATTGTCTCCAAAGTGCCGAATGTATTAAAGATCGGCGAGGTTATTCATGGTTATAGATTGGAAAAAATCGATCATATTAGAGAGCTCAACATAAGACCCTATTATTTACGTCACGAAGCGACGGGAGCCGAACATTTGCATATTGAAAAGGAGGGAGATAGCAACAATGTATTTGCAGTTTCCCTGAGGACCACTCCCAAGAGCTCCAATGGAGTGGCCCATATACTAGAACATCTGGCCCTATGTGGTTCAAAGAAATACGCGGTTCGCGATCCCTTCTTCAAGATGACAACAAGATCTCTCGCCACCTTTATGAATGCAATGACCGGACCCGACTTTACAGTTTATCCTTTCTCCACTCAGAATACCAAGGATTTCGAAAATTTACTAAGCGTTTATACGGATGCTGTATTCTTTCCCCGCCTCAGGCCCGTGGATTTCAGACAAGAGGGTTGGCGTTTGGAACACGAGAAACCAGACAAGAAGGAAACACCTATTGTATTGAGAGGTGTTGTTTACAATGAAATGAAGGGATTTTTCTCTGCCTCATCGAGCATCTATAATCGTCAACTATTGAACCACCTATTTCCCGACACAACCTATCGCTATGAGAGCGGTGGAGACCCAAATAATATACCCGATCTTAGTCACGAGGATCTATTAAAGTTTCACAAGCTACACTACCACCCAAGCAACGCCAAATTCTATACATACGGTGATATACCAATGGAAAAACATCTCAAGTTCCTAAATGATATTGTTTTATCAAAGTTTAGCGAGAATTCTCGAGCTCGCGAAGTTAGTTTTGTTAACGAACAAACGCCCTGGGAAAAGCCGAAGACTGTTGAGATTACATGCCCGCCCGATGCAGTGGCACCCGACCAGGATAAGCAAACTACAACTTCTGTCTCTTACATGCTACCAGCAAAAAACATTGATCATGACGAAATGTTTGCTTTACAATTGGCCTCCAGCCTCCTACTTAACGGACCCAATGCTCCATTTCACAAGAATCTGATTGAGTCAGGTATTGGAGCTGACTATTGCTCGTCAACAGGACTTGGCAACTACACAAAGCAACCGTATTTCTCCGTTGGCTTGCAGAACATACACCAGAACGACATCGCCAAAGTACATGCGATTATTGAGAAGACTTTTAGAGATACTGCAACAAATGGCTTCCCTCAGGAGCGTGTAGATGCCGTGATACACAATATTGAGTTGGGATTGAAACATGTGACTGGAAATTTTGGTTTGCGTATCCTGATGGGTATGGAGTCAACATGGAATCAAGACTGTGATATAATGGAGTACTTTAGAGTCAACAAGCATATGGACAAGTTCAAGCAAGATTCTGCTAGCGACAAAAATTATTGGAAGAAGCTGATTGACAAACACTTCATCAACAACCCCCACAAGCTGATTCTCAATATGAGTCCAGATTCGAGTTTTGAGGACAAGAGGACACAGAAAGAGAAGGATTTGCTGGAGTCTAAGATTGCTAGTTTGAATGATGTTGATAAGCAAACAGTCCTCTACGAAGGTATGGAGCTAATGAAGATACAGAACCACAAAGATGATCCAGATATACTCCCATGTTTGGAACCCTCAAAGGATATATCCAAGGATTTAAGTTACAGAACAGAGCTCAAATTTGATACATACAAGGGTGTCAATTATCAGCTCTGTGAGCAGCCAACGAATGAGGTTGTATATTTCAGAGGCTTGACAGATATTAGCGATAGATTGGCGTCTGATGGACTCATTGATTACTTGCCGTTATTTTGCGATGTAGCTACAAGCCTCGGAGCAGGAGCATACAATCGACAACAGTTTTCTCAAAAGTCGCAGCTCACCACCGGAGGACTAGGGGTTTCAATGATGCTCAATCCAAGCTTAAGCGAAGTCGACAAGTTCAAGAATGAGATTTGCATTGGTTCCCATTGTCTTCGTCGCAATGTTGGCAACATGTTCGAGCTATGGTCAAATGTATTTCAACAGATTCACTTTCAGGATAACAAGGACTACCTGTTTCAGCTAATCAAGGCCTCGGCAGCAGACTTGGCCGACGGAATATCACGCAGTGGACAATCTTATGCCATAAAGAGATCCTTGAATTCGTTAACCAAGATTGGAAGTTTGGACGAGAGATTATCCGGTTTGACTCATGTGGCTAGAATGAAGGACATGTCTAGCAAGGAGGATGTTGAATCCATTGCTGCCAAGTTACAAAAGATCGCTCTGATTGCTCTAGATCCTTACAACATGAAATGTGCCATCAACGCCGAACCGGATGCTATGCAATCGGTCGTCAAGGAGCTGAGCAAATTCATTGATAGCGCCCAAGCAAACACAAAGGACGATCAGAACTTGGGTCCAATCTCGACAAATGCTTATGAAGCCACAAAAGTAGAGGATCTCAAGTTTCCCTTTGCAACTCACTATGTTGCCAAGTCGATAGTTACAGTGCCCAAGTTACACGAGGATTTTCCCAAACTAGTTATACTCTCGAAGTTGATCTCATCCAAGTATTTGTTGCGCGAAGTTCGTGAAAAGGGTGGCGCCTATGGAGCGGGTGCCAGAGTTTCGAACTCGGGAACCATGAGCTTCCACAGTTATCGCGATCCAAATACAGAGAAGACGTTACAAGTGTTCGACAGTACAACTCAGTGGTTAGAGGAGGCATCCGAGTATACAGAACGCGATATAGAGGAGTCCAAATTGGGTGTCTTTCAGGATGTTGATAGACCAGTTCCCCCTGGAAGTAGAGGTTTGGCTTATTTCACTACAGGCGAAACGGATGACATGCGACAAGACTACCGGAAGCGTCTGTTGGAGGTTAAGAAAGACGACATACTCCATGCAGCAAACACTTACTTGAACAACCAAGAAAAGGTCGGAGTTCACATCATCTGATTATTTTCGATTATCTGATAGCACATTTGATTGTTTTTAGCGAGCAATAAAGTTGAACTCAACTTACAACTAGTAGTAAAGTGCATTCGGGTTATTTACCCAAAATAAATAAGTGTCTCCTCCATGGTAAAGTCTTCGTAGATTGAGATCTCTTGAAGCATACGGTCAGGCACATGGCATTTCCTGTCACCCGGCTGAAGTTCAAACACCAGGACGTTTCCGGTGCGCGACCTAATGCGATCGACCACAACCACTAGGAACAAGGAGTCCTAGTGGCTGTGTAGCTAATTTTTTACTATTAATGCATCTAGTTACCTGTTAGCTTTTTCATGTGGTGTGCAATGATATTTATTTGAAGAATGGCTTCCATCAATATAAAGCACTTATATTGACGCCTCAGAAATCGTCAGTCTAATTTGGTTTAGCATTGTCCTCTTGCCTCTTCCCCTTCCTGCTTCATGAGTTGAATTTCTAACAACTTATCATCTACATTATTGAGACGAGCGGTAGTTGATTAGACATGACTCTTGCTCAGATGGTTACCTGAGCTTCTCAAATTTCCCCCTTAAATATATGCACCATACCCAGGTCTCTGCTTCTCGCGGGCAAAGATGCGAATGAAACTATTTGGCTTGAGTGTCAGCTGAAGCTCAGATTCTTCTGTTGCTCACTTGATGTTTGGAAAGCGGAGCAACAGTAAAAAAGTAAAGTCAACCTCAACTTACACCAAGTAGTGGAGTGTCTAATTTAGAAGTACACATTTTTATTGTATTGAGTTTTGAGTGAGTAGTGAGCAAAGTATTTTGTTAGATTAATTATTCTAGCTTGAGATTTGATGTTCTTGAAAATTATGGTCCATAAATTGATTCACGTAAGGTGGATACGGAAGATGAGCGCATCAGTGGATTCGGAAAGTTCATTGGATGTGGCAGTGGTCCATTGGATCTCGTTTGTCGCCTTCCCCTTGAGACACACCAACACGAGGTGGCTATGGCTAATGCAATTAAGGCCAATAGGGTAGTTAGGGCAATGGACATGACCAGTCCCAGGTGCGGCAAGCAGACAAACTCAATGTCCTCTACTTGGGGTCTCTGTTGGGGTAGTGAAGCTTCCTTTTTGTCAAAGGTAAGTATGGCATTCGATTGAACCATGATCTCTTCGCGCAGTGCGCCCTCCTTAAAGGTGTCCGTGGCAACAATCATTTCGTCATCAACAGGTGCCGAGCCATTCGAATCATCTGCACTGTCTTCCGTTACATCGGTTCCATTGTAGCCAATGTTTGGTGCTTGACGTCGGCGACGTCGCTTGCCGTAGGCATCGATACCGTTGCAATTGACTGCCGGACAGGAGCCAAAGCAAACGCGAATATTACACTGGAACCTCAGATTGTTCGACGAGGGAAACTTGAAGGCATTGAAGCGGGCAACCAGCGACTTCCGGTCGGTATCGTATTTCCAATCGCTAAAGATGGACGGATCGGTGGAGCAACCGTTGGCATCGGTGACCTCGTACCTGTACTCGCCCTCATCGTCCATTGTCTTTGCTTCGCAAGACCTGGCAAATCCTCCATAAATTGAATCCGGTTGCACATCAACCCGAAGCAACAAGTCCTGGCCAATTTCAGCCGAGGTAACCTCGCGCCCGTCGAGTGCTGTGATGGACATGAGACAAGTTGGCGGCGGTCCCGTGTTTGCAATCGTACCTGAGGTCGTGATCATGGAAACATTGAAACCCAAAGTAACCGTTCGCTCGCCAGTGTTATAAACACACTTTACATGGTAGGCGCGCGCCCGGTAAGTGACTAGCTTGGGATGCTTTTGGATCACGAGCACGAAACCGGCCTCGCCGTCGCGATGAATGAGATCACAGTGGCCAAATTGAACCTTAAAATCAACATAATCGTTCGCATTCGACGAGACCAACTTTCTACACTTGGGATCCTGACTGTGGCCCTTGACGTAGATGATTCCATCGAAGCCGCCGAGTTGTACCTCGACCTGAATCCCGTCAGCCAAACACATGACAAACAGCTCGCTCGGCGGAATAGTTCTAAACTCAACCAGCTCAGGCGTTGTAGTTTCTAGCGGCGCCATTGTGGTTGTTTGACTTGGCAGTAAGGTTGTAACTGGCACTCCAATGGCAGTAGTGGTCTGCTGCTGCTGTTGTTGAGGTCTTTGCGTTGACGTAGAGGTGATCACCTGTTGCTGCTCGATTAAGGGCGTGGTTGTTGGGCCGCCAGTGGCTGTGGTTGTGGTCATTATTGGCTCTTGGCATCCGTAGACGAGATCAATGGCACTTCCGGTATAACGTGGGGGACATAGGCAAATGGCTGCATGGTTTGCCGCTGTGCAAATGGCTCGCGGGCCGCAGGTGTAGCAGGGCGACACGCACTTGTGTGTATGCAAATCACATTCACGATCACTAGCACAATCTCCGTTCGATTGGCACTCGTGTCTCACTAACGGCTCGCAGGTTTTTGTATATGGATCGCCTATGGTGCCCTGTGGGCAAACGCACTCGAAGGAGCCAATTTTGTTTTGGCAAATGGCGCCCAGCGCACACGGGGTGCCCTCGTCGCACTCGTTTCGGTCGATGCAAGCCAAACCGGAAAAGGTTAGCTTGAACCCTCGGGGACAGATGCACACCCCGGAAGTGGAGGATGTTAGCTCATCCAAACCGGTTAAAGCAAACTGCTGACTTCCGGTTGTCATTAGCTGCTGGTGTTGATTGTAATACTGCTGCAAAACTACCGACGAAATACACTCCTCTCGGGCTTTGCACACATTTGATGAGGTACAATTAACTCGGTGCATGTAGCAATAGTCAGCCTCGCGCTTGTATCTAGGCGGACAACCGCAAAGCTTTTGGTTTGTCTTCACTAGACCCGATTGGCTGATTGAGGTTGCGTCGCCGGAGTTCAGGCAAAACAAGTTACCTGGACAGTGTTGGTCGCTAGTGCAGGTTACCTGTTGATGTTGGAATGTCAACTTGTTGATGAGATTCTGTTGCTGTTGAGTTTGTAACTGTGCAATGGCCGATTTGTTAGAGAAAGAGCCGAAGGCATCTGATTCCTGTTCCTTTTGTTGATGCTGCATCTGCTGCTGGTGAAGGTTGTGCTGGTTGTTGGCCATCTGTTGCTGATTATGAATCATATCGTCAAACTGCTGGCGCTGCTCGTATTGCTGCTTTGTCGATTCCAAGTCTTGTCTGTTTCCGCTTGAGATCAAGTTTGAGTTGCCATTTCCTGTTTGCTGATACTGTGGCGTCTGAGTTGTTGTTGTGCTCGTGGTTGTTGTTGTTGTTGTGGCGGATGGCCGCCGCTTGTTGTTGAACAAACTTGGAGAGGTCGGCGTCTGTTGTTGTTGCTTCGTGTTTGTCATTGAGTTGGCCACCTGTTGACTGTTGCCACTGCCACCAATAGCCACTGTCGACTCCTGTAAACCCGGTGTTGTCTTTGAGCTCAAGTCATTGAACTGGTCCCTTGATTGGGACAGGTTCTGTTGTTGTTGCTGCTGGAGCTCAGCTAAAGTTTGGTTGATTGCTTGGATACCGGCGAGCTCAAATTGGGGTATTTGGGGTGTAGTTGGCAGCGGAAGCTCATAGGAAATTAGTGGCTGGTTAGGGCGTTTCGAAGTTTGGTGCAGCTCGTAGGCTGACTGACTTGAGTGCTGTTCCGATTCCTGCTTGGACTGACTGTTCATTATTGAGCTAGTGGTTGCTTGTTGCTGTTGGCCTGGCAAGCTCACCGATGAGCTGCTGCCTGCTCCAAGTGTCACGGTGGACAGGTCACCCTCCTGATGACTGACTGTTGTCCTATGCTGTGAGTTGAACCTTTGGTCTTGGTGCGACGAAGAAGACGACGACGACGACGACGATGACGACGATGACGACGATGACGATGATGAACTGCTGAAACTAGAGCTAGTGGTTGCCGTCTGTTGGCTCGTTACATCATTGAGATTTTGTTGTCTGCATCCGTTGATCAAATCGTATGGATTTCCAGTAAGAGTTGAGTTGCACGAGCAAATGGCCTTGTGGTTTGAGGCCACACAATTGGCTTCCGGTCCACAGTGGTGCAGCTCGCAAACGTTGACACACTGAAATCCAAGCATCGAGTTCACATGCTCACACGACATGGTCTGTCTACAATCTCTATTGTCCCTACAGGAATCGGGTTTGACACACTGGCTATCCGAACAAACGTATCCACGAGGACAGGTTTCGGCGCACGAGCTCGTTCGAGGTTCCTGTTGGTAGTTGCTGCCGTAGGCTCCGTTATTGTTGTTGTTGTTGTTTATATCCTGCATATTAGGTGCTTGAGTTGTAACTAATTGGCCATTGAGATTAGTCAGTGTGGTAGTGGTTGTAGTTTGGATGACCTGTTGATTTCTAACGTCCATGATGCAGGCCTCGTAGGCGTTGCCCGTGTAACCAGGTGGACAAACGCAATCAAAGGACCCCGGGTGGTTGCGGCACAGGGCATTGCGGCCGCAAGGAATCGAGGTTCCATTTCCGGCCGGTACACTTCCCTGACCGGAACTTAGGGTCGATAGAGGGGTGATGCCTGATAGAGTAATGCCTTGAATACACTCGTTGACATCCACACAACCCGAGCGTCCATCGCTTGGTGCCATATAACCAGCGGCACAGACACAAAGTGGCTGATTCTCGGCGTCCAGCTGACAGGTTGCATGTTGGCCACATTCGGTTTTATCGCAAGGATGCTTGCATTCAAGTAGATGCTCGCCATCGGCCTTAGTGGAGGTATGCTGGTGTGGGCCAAATGGACAGTGGCACCTACCGTTTTGGCACACTTGATTTTGGCCACAATCCGAGACAGAGGAGCAACTTGGCAACTCTGGCGTGCACTTCTCGTATGGATCGCCCGAGTATCCCTCTGGACAGCGACAGGTGTATCTACCTGGCGTATTTGTGCACAGGGCATTCAGGCCGCACTTTCCATTTGGTCCGAATCTACTCAAGCACTCGTCAATGTCGTTACACTTTACCTTTGGATCTCCGGTGTAACCCTGAGCACAGGAGCAGGAGTAGGCGCCGGCCGTGTTGTTACAAATGGCCAACTCGCCGCACTGACCAAAGACTCCGAATTTACGGTCGCACTCGTTGATGTCCTCGCAATACCTGTAAGCGTCCCCATGAAAACCATTGGGACAGTGACACCTGTAGCTACCGGGCACATTTGTACAAATAGCGCGGGCGCCACACTTGCCCGCTGGCCCCAAGTTTGTGTCGCACTCGTTGATATCAACGCAACCCAATTTGATGTTATTCGGGTCAAAGGTAAATCCCGACTTACAAACACACGCTGCCTCCTCGCCGTGCGGCTTACAGGTGGCGTGTTGGCCGCAATTAACTCCGTCACAAGGCGACTTGCAACCAATGGCCACGTCCGAGGGGTCGATGGGAATGAAGCCTTCGCTGCAAGAGCATTTATATGAACCATCTGTATTGAAACACTTGCTATTCTGGCCGCAAGGGTTGGATTTTTCGCACTCGTTAATATCGTGACACTTGCTAATTTGCGACGTTGGATCTAGCTTCTCGTAGCCTGGCCTACAATCGCACCTGTAGGATCCATCGGTATTGACGCAACTGGCCTCCAGGCCACACAAACTATTTGTTGTGGTCGCGACACTTCCGGTTCCGTTTAATCCCGCCAGATTTTGTTGCAAAGCCAAGTTTAATCTAGTGAAAGCCTTAATCGGGGCTGTGGAGGGCAATTGGAGGGGACTGTGTGGTTGAGCCAACAAACACTCGTCGACATCCACACAATCGATCCCATTAATCTTGTATCCCAATTTACATTGACAAGTAGAGTTGGCGCACAATGCATTCTGTGGACAATCGTAGTCAGCTTGGCAGCCCACGTCCACTGCGGCTCGCTCGCATCCCATTTCCGGTGTCCCTCTGGCAAGATACTTTTCCGGACAGGCGCACTTGTAGCCGCCAAGTAGATTGAGACACTGCGCTCCCGGACCACAAGGATTAGCTCCATTGGCGCACTCGTCAATATCCAAACACTTGGTGTATGGGTCGCCGGCAAATCCCGATTGACAGGAGCATTGGAAGGAGCCCATGGTGTTGAAACACTGGGCATTCAAACCACAGGCATCCTTTTTGAGACACTCGTCCTCATCTAATTATCAATGTGAGTGTCGGTGTGAGTGTGTGTTATTTTTGTTCATTTTGATAAAATTTGGAAAAGATTTGGGGAGAGAGAGAGAAAAAAATAAGAGGAGAAAAGAAAGAAAGTTTTTGGATTTGATTTGATGGGATTAGTCGGTTGGTCATTTCTGTTGTGTGTCGAATGGCAGATCAACCGGTGCATTGACATGGGATAAAGGCGAGTGATGGATTGCTATTGTACTATTAGCTTGGATTCTTACCTTGACAGCCGTCCACTAGATAGGCATTTCCTGTGTTTGTTTAGTTGGGATTATCATCACCATCATTATTATCATTGTTATTATGTTATGGGTATAGTAACAGTTAGTCATTTGGATTACCATCAAAGTAACATGTACTTGGGGAGATGATCGCCTCCTCCACGAGCCAGTGGATATCATCATTACTTGGGCTTTGGCTTACGCCATGTTGCTGTTCAAGTTAGAAATCAGCGTGGATTTATTTTTATTTTTAGCCAGGAGAACGTATTGCCACTTGTTTTGGGATCACCAGTGTGAGCTCAAAGCCAAAATTAGCTTAATGTCAGTCAGGTAAAATCAGAGACAAGCAAGCAAAATGCACCTGCTCCTTTTCTCCCCCGCTCGCTCGGACCACGGAAGATCAACAGGTAGGTGTTTGAGCGTTGTTTACTTTCCAATGATTTAGAGCAGCTGCTATTCTCCGTCACTCAGCTACCCAAAGATCAGGTGGTGCAAGTAGACTACTACCAACAACCACCACCGACAAGAACCGACAGAAAGCAACGTCCTTGTAGCAACTTTAGCTTGGATCTCACTAACGAGCAGCACCAAAGATCAGCAAGATCAAGTGGCCGAGTCAACGGGCAGGGGGGTCCACGGGCTTAGATTAGCTCGCTTACTCAATGTCCGACAGACTGACAAGCTTTTTTCATTTGCGGTCTCGCTGGTGGAGTGGGCATCCAAACCAACTAAAGAGTGTCAACTCTCTTGTAAGATGCTCACTTGCTCATGTGTTTGTTAGTTTTTTGGAGATACAAAAGGTCACTTTGCAGGTGACCTCACGGCTGAAGCTCGGCTATCTATTTTCACTCTCGCTAGGAAAAATTTTGGACATTCTTTAGGATGGCCACAACACAAGATTTCTCATAGAGAGTAGTTGCTGCGTCATTTAACCATTTTTCAAATTTTCGCGTTATTTTTACAATTTTCACCTCCAAATCCCATGTTCAAAACCAAATAACTCGATTGAAGGGTCTCAGTGATATAATTTTGGGTTGATTGGTTGGTTTTGATTTGGTTGTGAGCGCGAAGCATTTGCGTTGATTTCGGTTTAGTTCACACAAATCTCTAGGGGGTCTCCTGTTTTTTGGCACTCTTTAAGAATAACCGAAATTTTCCCATAGACTAGTGGAGGAGGATGGGGTGGGTATTTATCGAAGGAAGGCAAACTTACCTGCATAACCTTGTTTGCACTCGCACTTGTAGCCGCCAGGTAGATTCTTGCACTGAGCATTCACGCCGCAAGCCTGCGATGCGCACTCGTCAATGTCAACGCAAGCAACCTTTGGATTTCCAGTGTAATTTGGCGGACATTGGCAAAAGTAGCCACCTGGAGTGTTGATACATTGAGCTCCAATTCCACAAACGTTAGCCTTAACCGAACACTCGTTTATATCCAAACAGGCAACTTGAGTTGTGTTCTCCGTTAACCTCGCGCCGCTCTCAATGCTACTTGGCGTGGAAGTTTGAATGGTATTTAGCAAATTGGCCGGATACGTTGGGTTCCTCTCGAAGCCCGGCGCACAGGAGCACCTGTAGCCGCCAGGAATGTTGGTGCATTGGGCGCCAACGCCACAGGGACTATTGCGGCACTCGTCCATGTCTAGTTGGTTCATTTGGAGATAATTGGAGGGTAATTGGAGGAAGCGGTAAGTTGAGAAGATGGTTAGATCATGTGTGAGTTTGTTGGGCGGGTAGATTTCGCGTGATTGATGGTCAATTTGTTGGTTGGGCAAGAGAATGGGGAGAAGATTAAATGGGCAAAAAAAGTTACAGTTAGGTCAAAGGAATAGTCACTTGGTCGGTTAGTTGGGGATCCGTGCATGCAAACTTAGCTGCATCCCACTGGGAGAAGTTGAATGATCGATTGGCGGCCGACAAAAGAGTGGTAATGGTCAAATGAGCAACAGGTGTGTGGATCCAAGAAGAAGCAGGAAGTCGAACACTTTTTGGCACTGCATTGCACGAGATCGCTCTCGCCATTCTGTCCTTCCAAATTGTGTTGATGAACTGGAAATCTGACAGGAGGAAGTAGAACGCAAATTGAGTTATGAGAGCAAACAGTCAAGCTAATAATCTGTTTGTTGGATGTGTGATGCAGTTGTACATTACTTTGCGAACACGCCGAGGGAGCCACCGCCTGTTGCTTAAGTCGACCATCACGCATTTGCAGGAACCTGACTTGGTTTGTCGTTGCGCTGAAATGAGTTGAGTTAACTAGACTGACAAACGAGATCTTGGCAGTAGTTTGTCTCATCAACTTCAGTGGCACCCATAAGCCACCAAAGCCGATTTCTTTATACCTGGCGTCTATTTGACAAGGCTAACGCCGTGATTGCTTTTTCTTTTGATCTGACTTACAAGCTTGCTAGCGATCAAGTGAGCTAGCGAGCAAATTCGTAACAACAGTGCGAGAATCTATCCAAGCGCGAATGGCAGCAACAGGTTGCCGGTCAGTTGTGCGTGCGTTGGTTGCCCAAAACACAACGCGCTACGAGTCGAGCTGTTGTCTTTCCGATGGACCGAGCTAATGGACTTTGGATGCCGAGATTGTAAGTCAACTGGCCAGTGTTGACCAAATTTGGTTTGCCCTGTCCACCCGGTTCTCGAACATGAGAGCGATTTGCCTTTGGATTATTAGCAAAAGACAAGCAAATCAATTAACCGGCAGTGAGATTCGCGTGCCAAGTCCGCATTGCACATCTGGCTCGAATTTGTATCGACGAGGTGGCGCGCGATTGGTGGTCTGACTAATGGACCGCCACCGCCGCCGTCGATCGCCAGCTTGGCGATTGAGTTGGAAATCGTAATTGTCGTGTCGTTGGGGTTGTCGGAAATCGATACTACGGCGGCGCATCTTTGGTGGTCGACCATTAGCCAGCTTAAAGTTTCTCTGATGATTGCGTCGTAATCTTCGGCGGCGGCCAACGACAAGCTAACTTGAGATACACTCCTGAGCACGATGCGAAGCGACTTCATGAAATTTGAGCTAACAAAGAGCTTAAATTTCAGAGGAAACGGAGAGAAGAAGAAGACGTCGTCGAGTTTCCGTCTAAGGGAAAGTTCAAGTCCTGATCACGACTACTACTAGTGGAGTTACAGCAATCGGACACACAATTGACTCCCGGCTTATACCTCAGTGGCCGGACCATGCAGACAGGTGAGCTGTAACTAACTCATTAACTGAAACACACAAACACGGCAGCACTAACTACCGATCGGCTTGTCCGGTAAAAAGTAGTGTGGGGGCCGCTCGATTGTGAAAAATCCATTCTAGACTCTCTTGAACCCACCGTTCAGTCGTATGCTGACCCATATGGTCACTCGCCAAAGTAACTATTCCTCGGCTAGACTCCACTCATCTCGCCAGTTTTGTGAGCACTGTCAGTTTTTCTTCATTGAGAGAGTCAGTGAGTCTTGTGAAATTGCATTGTGGTCGAGATTGAATGTCCATTTGTGTGTTCTGTTTGTGGATGTGTCTCTATGTCTGTTTAATCAACAAGTGGGAGTTCAAGCGGTAACTCGGCATGCGATTAAGTGCCTCGCACAGAGAAACTGCAATCGTTGATGCTACCGCTCTTGTGCCTCAACAATCACCAATTGCAATCCAATGGAAACAATCTCAGCAGTACTACCACTACTACCTGTAGCTCATGATCAGTTGGCTAAACTACAGGTAAAATTTAGCGAAGCTTAGCCAGCGGATCATTTTGACGCAAAGTAAAACAAGACAGGCGTAGCAATGGCGAGAATCGATCGATGCCGGCAACTAGTGTCCGGGGTCAACGGAACGCAGTGCGCGAAGTCCAGCTTCCGAGGAGAGGAAGATAAGGCTACGAGCGAGGAACTGGAAAGTTGAGTTGAGTCTTAGTCTGAGAGACTTGCGAGCTCGACAAAGCGACAGCACCTTCAGTGAGGAAAGACACCAACGGAGGGCTTCTTGTTTCGAGCAAAGAGACACAAGCGCCACTTGGACCTTATCATGATCCTTTGTTCTTCTTCCGGCTAAGCAAAGCAGCGGAACCATAACTGCACCTTGGTTGCGGCTGGAGTGGCTGTTTCATTGAGAACGTTTTACGCAACTCGATTGAAGGAAAGAGTCGAAAAACGGACAAGCAGTTTTCCGCTTCCTGAATCTTCGGGACTTCCAAGCTCGGCTCGGCGTTTCCACCGGCCGGCGCAACAGGTGATCTCAGTATCGACAACAGCAACAACGAAGACGTTTGTGGACCATCAAAACGGTTGTTGTCGATAATGACGATGACGAAGATGACCACGATGACGAGGGAACATGGAGAATGGAGGGTAACTGTGGAGGGGATAGTGGACCAATGGTAGGGACAACAGGTGGTTGTGGTTGAGATTTTAGTACTTACCGATGCACTCAACTTGAGGGTCGCCCGTGAAGCCCGGCGGACAGGAGCAGCGGAAGCTGCCGGGTAAATTCTCGCAAACTGCGCCCTTGCCACAGGCTCGCTCGTCTTGGCACTCGTCAATGTCTATGGCAATTTGTTGTAGTGGTTGTTGTTTTGGACGTAATCGTTGGAGTTTGAGATGTTGTTGCAGTTGTAGTTGGCGGTTGTTTTGGTTGTCGATGTCGAATTGGTCGTCGTTTGATTCAATGTCAGTGGTGGTGGTGGTGGTGGTAGTAGTAGTAGTTGTTGTGGTTGGTCGTTTCGCATTTGTTTTTATGGTCGCCGTTTTCGTTGCAGTAATTGCAGCAGTCGCGACAACAGGTGGTGGTTGTAGTTTTGGTTTTCGCGGTTGTTGGTGGACGACAAATTGTTCATTGAAGAAGAATTTGTTTTGATTATTGATTTGTTCATTGGAGTTTGCATTTTCGGTGTTTGTCGTCGTGGTGGTGGTTTTTTGGTGCAAATTAAACAAATTGATTTCGCGTTGATGTGGCGCGAAAATTTCGGTATGTTGATGGATGATTTGCGGGTGCAATTGAGGTTCAGGTTGCGGGAGTGGAGTGGGAATTGGCGGTCGCATTTGATGGTAATAGTTTTGGTAGGGTCGGCCATAGTGTAGTTCATTGTTCAGGTGGTTATTTTCATGTTGACAGGGCAAGCGCAAATCCAACGGAAGCCAATCGGTTTGTCGAATTGGTTGGCGGTCGTTTAGGTTCACGGCATAATATGGCACCGGATTTGGTATCGGCGATTGGTGATAGTTTGGTGAATATCTTTGGTTAGTGTTTGGTTTTGCAGTGGCAAAGGTGGGACTAATAAGTAATAACACGGCACTCATAAATAATGCAACAATTGTAATATGACTAGTTGAGTTGGAATTGCAGCCGATCCATTTGACTTGACCGGATTTCTGCCGCCATCTTAGTTGAGGGCGACACTTAGTTCGAGTCATCATTAACTGTTTCCTCTTTTCTCCGTCTTTCTCTAGACACCTCAGGCTCAAATAACAACAAAAAACTCCTTCATTCTTGACTAATAGCTCTCTCATCGAGTTAAAATAATAGCGATGCTTAGCACAACTACCTGTGGCTAACCACTCATCACTCTCTTTAATGATGCCACCACTGGAGCGGCTCTCGTCCTCTCGGAGCGACAATTTGAGCATCTCGACATTGATTCTCTTGTCAGGCCAACGAATCTACTAATCTTAAACAGACAACTACAACTAGCTGCTGCTATTGAGCGAGAGAATCAAAAAGACAGATATACTAACTAGCAAATGGATTGAGCATTGAATAAGGACTTCTCTCTCCTCTTCTTCTTAACCCAGGAGAAAGTGAGAAAAATGAACGCGTTGAAAGATTACATTTTAGTCGTACGTACTGTTCAGCTAGCGAGCAGTAGAATCCAGAGCAACAGGTGGGCAGCTCACGCCGATATTATGGATGTCGCTGGCGATTTAGTGAGAACACTAGAGTCGAGACTCAAGCGGCGAGATGATTGAACGCGAACTTTTTTCTCGTTACCTTGTTGTCATATAAGCAACAAAAAAGAGGAAAGAGAGAAAAGGCTAACGAAGTCGTTGCTTGCCAACTCGTAACCGAGCTAGCCAAGCGCTCGGACGCCAAAAGCTGAGGAGGCGGCCATCTCACCTTGATGCTCTTTCCCAACTATCCGTTAGATTGCTCACTTCTCTCTGCGGGAAAGCTAACAGAGCGGCCGGCCAGTCGGCTTAGCGACACCCAATCCAACAGGTAGTTGAGTTGTCGCCCAGCGAGTGACAGCGAACGAGCGACAAGTGACTGGTGGTCGTCGCGTTTCTTGTAATAGAGGCGCGAGATTTACCGTCGCCCGCGATGATCCGTCGAAATGGTATTCATCGTCGTCGTCTAGTAAGTATTATTATTTACTCGACAAGAAGTTGCCTCGTATTCGCTATCATTTTCCCATTGAACTCAATGCAAGCTCATGGGCTGGCAACCGTACAGACAAAAAGAATCGAGAAAAGAAATAATATCCAACAAGAGACGAGACTTTCGAGTTGAGTTGCCTCTAGCCACTGAAGCCCGTTAAGTATCTTTAAATTCAACTCAATTCGTCTCAACAACTACAACTCAAGTTCAAGTCGGCGACTAGCTGCACAAAATGAGCTCGCACTAGGTTATGTTTTGGCATAGTCGTCAAAACTCTCTCGTCTTGTTGCTGCCACCGACGCCGACTTACCTGGCACTTTTATGCAAGTCCATTACGTAAAAATAACCGCACGTCGCTTACACGCCTTTAAGCAGCGTGGACTACTGAGCAGCAGCAGCAGCAGCAGTAGCAGTGGCAACAACAAGTGACCGCCTAGTCTCGCCACCGCAACTCATTTGAACGACTAGCCGGCCAGTCGACTATCAACGGGAAACACTAAACATTTGCTAAGCTAGTCCAGCTAGGGGACAAGCGGCTACTGCTATTTTTTACGATCAACTCGCCACTGTTGCGCTCCTCACTTTCTCTCCCTCCGTAAGTCCAGCGCGATTGACTTCGCTACTCTCGTTGGGCGACAAATTTGCGTGGGATGTAAGCGGCAACAGGTTAGTGTTGTTGTTGCTCACGTTCTCTTTGCCCACTGGAACTTACGTCACTGCGAGCGGATTCAGAGAGAAGCTAGCTCATGCCACCAACTTTGCTTCTTGTTAGCACCAACAACGACGCCGACGACGACTAGCCAACAACGAAAGTATTCAGCAGGTCAGCAGCAGCAGCATGGCGAGTGGCCAGTTGAGTAGACGGACTTCTTCCATTGAGTCTGGCTCTAGCTCTCAACGCTGCTGTAGCTTTGGCAAGATCATACCACGAGCAAGTCGCTCGCTCGGCTCAATTGGACAGAACCAAAAGGTAAAGTCAACGGCAATTTACCTGTGCGTCGATGATCAAACTTGAGTATTTAAATTCTCTCTCGATCCAACTCAAAATGGCCATCGATGAATTCGGAGGGGATAAACAAACGAAACGGTTGCTCGCTAGTCAGCTCGCGCACAATACTCAAAATGACTAACCACCTGGCTGACTAGCTCATAGCTATTTGGTTAGCTCGATGCTTGGCCTGCCTCTTGGCCGTTATATCGACACTTATATTGACTTGATCCGCCGGCATCAAATCCGAACTACCGTCGGCCAAATTGGCAACTGCGGCTTGCCAGTTACTCGGTCAGTTAGTTTGTGTGTGTGTGAGACTCGAGGATTAATGGTTGGCGCGACCCACGCGTCGGTTGATGCAATTTGATAAACATCGGCGTCGTCGTCGTTGTAGTGGTCGTTGTTAGGTTGGATAAAGTTTGTTGCCGATGCTTAGAAAATTGCGGATAGGTAGGAGCAACAAGTGAGAGTTGCAACTTAGCAAATGAGCTGCTCAATCTCGTGATTGACTGCTCGTCTACCGCGTTGCTCACTTAACCCGGGCAAGTCAATAAAAAACGACAATCGCATCAAATCAAAGGGAGCACTCGAGAAGGTGGAGGAGGATGAGGCAGCACAATCGATTGCTCAACAACAATGAGCACAATGAACCGGCGCGCTCATTATGCTGCGTTGATGGCGGCTAGAGCGGTTGCAGCCGCGGTAGCAACAGGTGGTTCTGTCCTTCCGCTTGGAGAGTCTATCTATTCTAAATGTTAGTTTCTCTCTTCCGCTATCCAACTCAATTGCTCACACTTTCCCCAAACTTTCGCCGCTTCCTAACGCCGAATGCATTGTTGCTCAACTCGTTGAATATTCCATCGTGCGGCGACGAGTCTCTCAATAGAACAGAGAGTGATCGAGACAACATGGTAACGGCAATAATGAAATGAGAGGCATTTAATATGCAATATAATCTTTCAGAAACAAAGTCCAACAGAGAGAAAGAGAAGAAAAACTCTCTTCTGGCAGAGCAAATTAGCGTTCTGATTGCGTATCAAGATCTAACACTAAAACATCTCTCAGCGGTATGAGCAAAAAGGTTGTATAGAATGAGAAACTTACCTGTGCATTGGACAGTTGTATTTCCGCTTGGCGCACCTGTCGGGTCGAGCGGAGAGGATTGATTTTTGTCCAGATTTTATTCGGTGGGTTAGGAGATGGAGAGTTGAATATTTCGTTAGAGTTCATGTTAGAATCTACTAGTTTTTCTTGTTTTTTGCTGGCTATTCTGTCGCTAAGCCGTTGTCTTTGTCAACTCTTTCACTTTTGACTGGAGCTACTAAGGTCGTGGTCAAATTTTCATCTCTTCTCTGCTCACTAAATTGCAGAATAAAACTCGTCGCTTCGCCGTTGATTCGCCTCTCTAGCTTCAATCCATTCAACTAAAAGGTAGCTGTAATTTAGAGAGGAGCCAGCTCGAGTTAGTCAAGTTGGCTCATCAACTTGGTCCTAATTACAACTGACCCAAAGTGGAAGAAGTCGCCAAGTTGGATGTCAAATTAGCAACTTGGCGACTAAGGACCAGTGACTAACACCCAGTCTAGTTGGCCTTCAATTGGCCGCAAGCTACTAAACGGTCGCGACTAGAGAGGAGATAGCAAAATGGAAGGAGCGACTTGGATACAATGACAATGAATGCAAATGCGCAACTAAATGTGGCCATTTGGTGCCGACATTCATCACTTTTGTAGCTGGCGCAAACTCAGTTGATAGCTAGCCTAGTGGCGATTTTTTCATTGAGTTCTATTGCATCGTTGTCCAGTTAACCGACTGGCTATCAAGTCGACCGCAAATCAATTAGCGGCCACCAGACCGACAGTTTATTCTTGAACCCAACTACTTACCTGTCAGTAGCGACTGACTTGGTCCCGCTTGCTGGTAGCCAGGTTTGCATTTGCACACAAAGTGGCCAGGTAAATTGCAGCATTCGCTGTTGTCCGAGCACAAGGCGGCGAGACTCGGGATCTCGCACTCGTTGATATCTGTTTAGTTTAGTTTGTGAGAGTGGAGATGGAATTATGGCTGTGTTAGTGTCATGCTTTTCGAAGACTAAATTCGTGATCCAGGTTTTAAACAATTGGAATGGCCAAAAAAATCATGATCATCAACAAGGACTAGATGGAGGATTGGATTTCGAGGAAAGCTGCGATGAAATCGAGTGGAATCAATAAAATCAATTGGTGTCAGCTTCTCAGGTGTCAGTTCATGGGCTTTATCCAATGAGACGGCAGTCGATTGCACGGAATGCAATTTATTTTAAAGTTGCACTTTTAAGGCAGCTTGACCCTTGGAAGTGTCGGCAAAGTTGGCCAACAAAGAGAGCAACCTTGAGATCGGCCAGCGAGACAGAGACAGAGAGATGAGATGGAAAAATCAATCATGTGTATAAAAGATTCGGCGCCGGTCGCGTTGTCATTAGAGAGGATCGATCCGCCTGCTCGCCGTGGTGGCGAGCGAGTCGAAGCAACAAGTGGTCATCTCGGGCCGCATTTGTGCAGAAAACTGCCGTCTGGCTTATTTGAATCGAGTTATTGGATGTGAAAAATTGGAAGCCCATGCAACAAGTGGCAGCGGATACAAGGAAGGAAACACGTCTAGAGTGAGTGGAGTGATGGAGAAAAAGTGACCTCATAATTGGTGACATCGCATCGCATTGTGTTCTATTCCGTCTAGTTCTCCTGGTGCGTAGTCCACGAAATCACTAAAATTCAACTTGAAAACTGAGCGGCAAGCTCCAGGTGAGAGACTCGAGCAAACTAAACTTGACGTTCTCTATTGGCAAGACGAATCGGTCATGTGGCAAATATGATTGCTCCCGACGGTCCGCGCCATAAGTCACCCACCGCAGTGCGCTTCGTTGCTCGGACTCAACAGGACACATATCGAGTTCCGATAGTACGACGACAATGAACTTCCTCTTGAGTCGTTGCCACCGTCGCCGTCGCCGCTGCTGCTGTTGCTGGTGCCGTCGATTTGAAGTGGACGCGTAAATTGTTCATTCGGTCAAGTTCATTGTGCGCGCTGTACAAATTGGCACAAAACTCTCGTCGAAACACTCGTCGCCAGGTGAGATCCATTTTGAGTTAGATAGAAGACCAACCTGTTGCATCGTCTACGGGTGAACTTAGCTGCAGTTGGTGCTTCGGTTCGTTGTCGAGGACAACAGCAACAACTAACAGCCGACTGACGAACAAGTTGCTACTGCCTCCAATGGAAAAAGAGCAGTTCACATGTCGTCAAGTTTGCCGCTTCTATCTGGACATTGGTAAGCTCCGAGCGAAACAGTAGCTCGGCAACAAAATGCTTCGATCAATCTTGACAACTATGTTGCTGCACAGGTAAGCTGCGCGCCAGTTGCTCTTTCTCGGCGGTTCCACTCGGTGGTGGTGGTGGTGGCCAGCTACAGAGACATTCAATTGACCGCTCTAACACACAGGTTGCCAGCTCTTTTGTTGTCGTCCCCTCGGTGAGTGTGGACTGTCCACTCGCATTGCATGCACTGCACTGCAGTTGTTGCGCTTACACAATTTCGCGCGGCTATAAAATGACATCTCACCGGTGTCTTCCAACTTTAGATCGTCGCAAGCGTATTAAAGTTGTTCTCGCTATTTGGCACCATGAGACGAATGTTGGGGCATTCAATCACGAACTTGCAGCCAGGAGCCATTGGACTTTGCGGCCAAATTTAGTGGCGACGACGGCGACAGAGGAAGTGAGCAGCGAGCTGAACTCTAGCTCAACTCGCTGGTTAACTTTCGGAGACGTGGACACTTGTTGACGCCGCTGCAGTCGTCGTCGTCGAGATGGAAGCTTTATTGTTAGACTTGACGCGAACTAAGCGCTCGTCCCTCGTTAGAAAAGTGTAGAGATAAAACGTTTAGACCACTCCACTCGGCAATAGCTCCAATTGATTCGACTATCTCGCTCCCAAGAACTTGATTGGCAGATTTGAACAGCAAAAAGAGGGAGAGGGGGGGCAGTGACAATTGCGACGCGCTGGCCAGAGAATCTCGTAGCGTGCTTTTGGCGTTAATTGAGTTAATTGTAAAACGATACGAGTCCTCCAGAACCGACGACACCTGTTTGCAAAGGGCGCGTCACTATTTAGAGTTTGCAGGAGCAGCAGCACTAGCGGCAACGACATCAGTAACAGCGGATATGGTTGCATGGTTGCGCAACACTGCTTCACAAATCGCGTGATGTTTGGTCTCCATTCTAGAAGGAATGCCACTTCTATTGCATCAAATGCCTCAGGCGCCCAGAGCACAATTTTTAAATGTTTACGAGGCATTTGAGAAACCATTGAACTCATAAGCGTTCGTTGGCTCACTTCCTTTTACGCCACTTTGAGCCAACAAGTGGTCGGCTCCAAGTGGCTGGCGCAGGTAAGTGGGAGAGGCAAATCAATGCTAGCGAATCCCAAAACTTTTCCGCAACAAACTCCAAATGACCAAACCAACAACTCACTCGGCTTTCTGGTTGTTGTTCAAATCTATCCTCAATGGCAAGGGAATTTGATAGCATGCCTCACCAGTGGCACCACTATTACCATTACCATCATTATTATTAAGATCCTGATGATGATCTCGCCAACAAACCAACAAGTGGAAAGCCGACTGGTTGTTCAGTAATCATGATCACGGCCAACTAAGCGAACAGGCCATTGAATCGAGAATAATATTTTCATCTCTCGTTTGCCCGCTTGCTGCCAGATTCACTAAAAGTTCTCATGACCCTTAGCTGACCAACACTGTGGACAAGGGAGATAAAGAATATGGCAAGCTAACATTTAGCGTTACTTGCGATTGGACACTTAGGTGGTGGGCGTGTGAGAGCTGACGACCGCAACCAAGAGTTCTTGCAGCCATTTGGGATTTTCAGTGCTAGCGTTGGTGTTTGTTCAAGTTTGAGCACACAAATAGGTGAACCCATTAGCACGCAAATTTACTCGAAAACTGCCCATCATCTACCTGCAAGTGCCCAGGCTCGTCGCAACGAGCGCCCAGCAACAAGTGGGCGCCTCTGTTTTCTGTAGTTCCATTGCTGTTGCTGATACGAAGTGGCCGCTAATTGAATCGCTTGGCTAGACGTCCGGATATTCACGCTTCGGTATGAACGTTGCAATCTAATCGCAAAGGCGACGCAAATTGAGACGTCAAATCGGATAATTATCGTGCTGCTAGTTCCTATTCGTTGTTGTAACACATTGCGCCTCTTGCCGGACCGAAAAGATGCTAATGGATGCGATCGAGTTACGTTCACAGGTGCATAAAAAATGATAGCGTGAAAAAGAAGCCCGAAGCATCCGGCGGCTGATTATCGCGGTCGTCGACGGCGCCGCCACCGCTACACTGAGACATCTATGCAAATTTCTACAGCGCCATTTGCAATACAAAGTCAACATCAGACAATTAGACTTGTGGGCGCGCAACAAAGCGGAACAGGAAACCGCAAGAGAAAAAAGTTTTCTTCAGGCGCCTACTTGTTGCTGCTGTGCCAAGATTATGTTGCACTGATTGCTTTTTTGGTAGATCATTAGCTCGAGCGAAGAGATCGCATAGCAGTTAAAGTGAGGTAAACCAACAATGACAAGCCTAACCCTGAATTTAGAGGCATCCAACAACTTGCTGCTTTTCAGTGGATTCTTAGTGTCTATCTTGTATTTGAAGTCAGACGCTTTTCTGGACTGCAAATGTAGCGAAGACGGCTAAATAAATTGAGACAAAAGTTAGCTTGCCAGTCGGAGACCGCAGAGAATTTTTAACACCAACCCAGAGCCGTGGACTGACACACTGACTGGCAGTTGGTTCGTTGGACTCAGGATGCAAAGCTAGCCAATAGATAGAAATGAGCAGTCGAGTTATAATTGGCACTTTGTTCGCGTCACTTCGAGAGAGAGATTGGAAGAAGAGGAAGTTGGACTGCAGCGAGGCTACAAATTTAGATGGATTCGAAGGGGGAAATTCGTCGAATGACAAGATTTGAGTAGCATCAGTAGCAATAGCAGGGTATAGTTGTCGAGTTGGTGGTGCCGACGGATGAAGTTGATGATGACGTAACTCATCGTTTCTCGTTCATCTCTGAGCTAGTGAGTGAGGAGATTCGAAGAGACGAGGCGACAAATTCGTCTTTTTCATCTACTTTAACAGAACTTTTTGAACGGCTAGCCAGCTAGCTGTTCAGAAATTTTACATGACTTAGTGGATTCGAATGCTGGTCATTTCTGAACTAAATTGGCCACGAAAGAAGCAGTCTCCTCGGCTCAATGTTGTCAAATTGCGCGCTCGGCGAAATCCTACCGCCACATACGGAAGGAGGGAGGCAGCAAAGTTGGTCGTGATTCTCGCGGACTCATTTGAATGGATGCAGTTTTTTAAACTAAACCTGCGGAGGACCAACGCAACCACCAACTCAGTGCGCGAGAGATTTGAGTGTGAGCACACAAAGCCACGAACAGGTGGCTCCAACTTCCTTCTCTGTCCCATTCGCCGGCTGACTCTTCAATCGCGGAAGATTCTCTCGCTCCTGAGCCAGAGAATTCTTCTTCCATTGGATTCGTAGTCCGTCAACCTGCTCGAGCAACGGTAACAGGGCGACAGCTTACAGGAGGTGAGCTCCAGCCAGGTAAAGAGTGTGAGCTGCTAGTGACGCAACAGCCGCAACCATCAGCTAACCAACGGCACGGCACCTCGAAGACGATCGCCCGATGGCCAACCAACTGTTGCTGCGCGCGATATTACAAGTCAGCCAGGCAGTCAATTTCGAGACTAGAAAATCGAGTGGAAAATTTGCGGTCGGCCAGTCACTTGAAGGTGGCGCCGCTTCGTCATTACCGAAGGCACGGCTGCACTCTTCTTCGTGCCGGAAACCTCAAGACTCGTCGTTGGCGTTGCTATTGTCGAAGTTGCTGAGACTCTTGGGCGCAAGTGGCGCCACGCGAACCCAGGAACAAACGGAAAGAATGCGCCTTTCTGTCGCTTTTCCCGCGAATCAATCAAACGCAAATTGGGTTAGCTGGCCGGTAGGCCGGATGACTGACTGACTGACTGACTGACTGACTGACTGACTGACTGACTGACTGACTGACTGACTAACTGGCGACCACTAGTTGACTGCCGACCGAGCGATTGGACACTTGTTGCTGGGAAAATTAGATTTGAATTCCACACAAAGTAGAAGAAGACGACAGGCCAACGGTAGCTAACTAATCGTTAGGAGAATCCAGACGGGCTTTTTCCAGCCACGAGCTTAACCTGAATTTTCAAACAAAACCTCTATTGCGACTAAATGAATTTGAATCAAAAGGAACACCATGAACGTCACGTTGTAGAACATTAGCAACTTGTAAAGAAGTAAGTCAGCATCTAAGCTAGACAACCGAGCTACAAGTGTAGCTCAGCGAAACAGCAACGGTGGCCACTTCAATTCAATTAAAATCGCCCGCCTTCCAGCTCATACAGGTGCGACAGGTGCAAATCAATGAGCTACCTGAAGAGATGGGCTTTAGCATAGTGGGATTTGAGACAAGCAACAGTTAGTTGACGTCGTGTTTCGGGATTTCACGCACTCAATTGGTCGCTGGTTGGCTATCTCGGCACTCTCTCGTTCATCTTTACGTCGTCAGCTTTCGTTCGTTTTCTTCAAATAAAAACGGCAAGCCACTCGACTGTCGGCAATCTGGCGCATTCTCGACGAGACTAACTTCGAAGTCTCGCTCGTCGTTGATTTCCAATGAGATGATGCTGCACAAGAAATTCTCGAACAGAAAGGGATAAGCCTTGAGAGATTTCATGAAACTTAAACGAGATGAGAGATAACGGAACCTGATGGTGATTATGCCTACACTTTACCATTGCACATGAGGAAATCCTCGAAAAAAGATGCAACGGCACCCTCGAGACAATAGCACGCAAGTCAACGATGATTACAACGGCGACGTCAACGTCGACGATGCTGACGACAATGCCGACGATACGGCGCCGGATTAATGGGTATAAAAATCTTGCCCTTGGCGGTTGTCTTCCGTCAGCCAGCTGGCTCACGGAAGAGGCACGCAAATTGGACTTGGAGTTGGAGGCTTGGCAAAGATTTAGAAGCAAGTTTAAGAAGGGGGGAAGGTAGGAAGGAAGGAAGAAAGAAAGGAAGGGGAATGGGTTTTAGAGGAGTTTGCTACTCACCTTGACAATGCATTCCGTCTCCGTCATAACCTATTGTTTTTGTTTTTGTGCAGAGTTTGTATTCGGCAAGTTGGTGTGGTTAGATCTTAGGATTTCGTTGCAGGCCACTCTTTGCAATGTCTTTTTAAGTTGAGCAACCAACTCAAGTCCACTCAACTATGTCAACTTGTTGAGTGCCTCGCAGGTCGCCCGACGACAGGTTGCTAATTTTCATGATGATTAAGTGGACTTGGTGATGATGAGTAGAAAAACTTACCTGGGAAACAGGAGCAATAGTAGCTGCCCATGGTGTTTGTGCAGTGGGCGAACACGTCGCATGGCCGATATTTGCACTCGTTCTCGTCTGGAATATCGCAAGATTTGCCACCAAATCCATCGTTACAATAACACAAACCATCGAGACAAACTCCATTGGCACACTGTATGATTTCCTTTTGGCCACGTGAGTTCACAAAGGTGCCGCAACGTTCGCGATTGTTACACTTCAATGGCGTGTTCATCTCATCAGTTCCCAGGTAACATTGTGGCTGGCCATCGCACAATCGCGACAACTCAAACAATTGCAAAAAATCCTGCGACTCATTAACCTGGCAACCAAAGTATCCGTCCTCCAAGTTAAGTAGGAATATCTCTTGCTGTAGCGCTTTACTCGGCCAATCGGGTCGATACTGAGCCTCGGCTAGTAGGACACTTCGGCGCGCCAACATCCGGCGAGTGGGAGCCAAGAGATCGCTCAGCGAGAGCCATAAAGTCTGTAGGTGAGTTCTAATTGTTTCTTCCAAAATTTTTGTGCTCGTCGTTGGTCTAAGTTTGAGTGATCCTAAATTGTGCTGATTACGATTGAATTGAGTAGTAGTACCATTTTCGGGCAGCCGCCAGTCGGTTAGTGTGAGGAAAATTATGGCTAACAGGATGGCAAATCCAAAATTAAAATTCATCGACGATTTGTTGCTTGTCTTGTTTTGCTTAACTTCGCTCTTCCGGTTTAGCGGCTTCGCTGACAAGCTTGTCTTTAGTTGGCTAAAAAAGCTAAACGGCGAATGCGATGAAACTTGCGAGTTTGCTTCCATGTTATAAGTGATGTTGTAATCTTTTTGCGGCGATAATGACGATAGACAATTATATTTTTTTGCCTCGCCCAAGTCATTATCTTGTTGATGCTTTGCATTGCTCATAGCTGATGATTTGGATTTAATTTGAAGCGTAGAGCTGCTCGTTACGTTTGATACTGACGCTGGACATGGCGATTGATTGACTTGCTTGTCATTGAGCTCAACAAACTCAACTTCCGGCTTCGGGGGCGCCCTAGCTCGAGCAACTTCTTGTTGCTGGCCTCTTGAAATTTGAATTAGCTTACTTCTTCTCCGACAGTAGGACATGAGCTCGCTAGCTGCCGACACCAAGTGGTCACTTCTCTTCAGTCTCTTGATTTCCATGTTCTTCAACTCTTTTGGACGAATCTCTGTAATTTCTATGTTAGTTTTACTGTCCTTGCTTGCTTGAATCGTGTCGAATCCACTGACTAACAACTAGATCAACAACTCAACTAGCTTGATTGCTGTCTAAAGTTAACGAACATTCTTGCATATTCTCTCATCTATTTGCTAAACTAGCTAAATAAATAAATAATAATGTTAATTAGTAAGTCAAGTATTATTTCCATTCATTCTTGAATCTCTCCGAAAAGATCGAACCGTACGCTTCGAGACTCGAAATGTAAATGGTTGCTCTCCTTATGCCGCTGATTGAGTTGCCTCTACTTGCAATCAGTCTTTCCCAACAATTCAACTAGAGATCTCTCATTCGCTTGCCTGTCTCGCAACCGGAAAGACGTGAACTTGAAGAGGTGGTCGCATTTTGTGTGCTCAGATGCGCGAGAAACTCACCTGTTGGCTCGCAAAGCGCGATGCGCATTACTATTTCGTATGCGCGGCTCTCGTCCGCCCGCTCGCTTGCCAATCGGCTCAACGGGTTGCGCGCGCAACTCACCTGTTGCCTTGCTTTGCTTTAAAGTCAGTCATGTGGCTAACTCCAGCTCGCGATGCACTAAATCCACTCGAGCGCCGCCTGGCTTGCTTATGGTTCAACAATAATCTGTTGCAAGCGACTTGCTGGTGAGGAGCTAACCATGGAGCCATTGTATCGAAAGGAGTCGCGAAAATCAAAGTGCTACCCAACTCTCGTTTGCTTTAACGGGCGACCGCCAACGTCGTCGATTGGTAGAACGACGACGTGAAGACAAATACTAACGCGAGCGGAGAAAAAACAGCTGCTCGGAAGTCAGAGGGAGTTTTAGAAAAGAATAAGAATGAATCTCGCGCGCGCTGCCACTCGATACAATGCCAACCTGTTGCTTCGATTGCCAGCCACGAGCAGCAAACTAGCACTCAGTTAGTCAAGTCGCTAATTAGTGCGCTTGGCTCTCGATTCCCAACACCTGAAAGCGAGCGAGCCAACATTAGAGTGGCCGTTTATTTGCAATACTCCGTTTCCACGAGTCGCGCATTAATCTGGCCGAATAGTTGCTGACTTGACTGAGTGCTGGAAATCGTCGTCTAAGACTCGGATCTCGGCTAGGTATTTTCAGCAGGTAGACGCAGTGTTGGCAGGATATCCCGGGTAAATTCGTACATTTTCATTTATTAAAAGTCTCATAGATAGATTGGACAAGCATGGCGCCCACATTGGCGGTCGCCATGATTGGGGGAGAGGGGGAGGTACGATGAAGGGGTGAGTTTTTGAGAAACCACCGCATTGCTAGGAGCCGTGCAGTTTCAAGGTCCGATCCATTCTGTCGGCGACTCCGGCTACTGACAATGAGTAATTAAAAAAAGAATCACCTGTTGTTACATGTAGATTCAGGTGTATTCGTGGCCGAGTAACGCGAGTGGAAGCGTGCGGTGAAAATCAATTTTGCTCACCATATAAATATTAAATATAAACACGCAAACGCTATGAGACAAAAAGAAACTAAACAGCTGCTACCGCTTGTCTCTTGTGTCGAGAAGAGGCAAACAGATGAACCAAGTCGATCATCGAGCACATATATAAATAAGAACGAAAGTTACACGCTAGATTTAGTATCAGATTTGCCGGATAATGCATGAGGTAATGGGGTATTTGTGCTTGTGTTTGTTTAATCAAATTAACATTCTATCGTCTGCTTAACACGAGAGGGGGGGGGTTGTTTTAATTTTTCATAAAACACACTCTCACGATAAGCAAACTGGTGAAATCATCTAGAAAACCACTAATGTGCTTTAGCTTGTGGGATGCAACTCAAACCAACACAACAGTGCGTGCAATTGAGACATCAACTCCTTCCTCTCCAACATACAAACATACAAAGGGTGAATGGAAAATTAATGCTAATGACCAGATGCTACTGTTGCCGCCACTGAAACGGAGGCTGTTCCAGCTGTTGTAGGTGCCGCAGTCAATTCGGGTTCGCTAACCAAGTCCATGATGCTCGTGTGTTCAGGTAGCCAGTCGGCCAAGTAGTCCCAATTGTAGGAGCCATACAAGTCGTGCGCATTGACAAGCTGCGAGGAGACGCCGAGATCGAACCAACGATCAATTGGTTGCGAGGCGCCGGCGCTTGGCGGGTGCGTTGGACTTGTGGGCGGCGCAGCGTTTGGTCCGCCTGCAGCGCACTCGCTTGGTGGCGAGAAATTGTGCATTTGACTCAGGGTTCCGGGGTAGCAGCCGATTGCGCTACCTGGTCCCTGGGGCCAATTGGAGAAGATGTTGGCTGCTGCGTGACTCGGCGTGTTGGGAAGTTGATTTGAGCTTCCGCCAACCTGTTGCTGAGGACCACTACCACTGCCTCTTCTACCGCCAGCGCAACCACCACCACCACCATCAGCTCCCGAGGAGGGACTCGAGCCTTGGAGCGGCGCAAGGGGGAGTAGCGAGTGGTGACCGACGCCTCCGTTTCCGGTTTGATGGTGAGAGTGGTGCAAGTGGGGCAATTGGTGTTGGTGAAGGTGATGCGCTGAGTGATCGCCGTGGTGATGCATCAGGTTTGGCGGCATTCCAGAACTGTGCATGGTGTTTGGGGTGGCGGGCAGTGGCGAGGTCGAGGGGAGTGCCGAATGATGGGTGCCCATTGAGTTCATTGTGCCCCCCTTACTGGTTGCCAGAGTATGATGCCCACTTTCATGGTGCTGATGTATTGCTGACAGGTGATGCGAGCTTCGGTGATGGTGAGCATGTTGAAGAAGCGCCGCGCGCGAGGTGTGATGATCGTAGGTGAGCGAACTGGTGTGGTGTCCACCCTGGTGATGGTGAGTTGCAGGTAAAAATTGGTGATGTGGATTGTGGTCAAACGAGTGGTGCTGACCGGGGGCAGTGGAGGCTAGGATAGTTCGGTGGTGGTTGCGCAAGGTGGACATGGTTCCGCCAGCGCTTCCCCCGCCGCCAACGCCACCGCCGCCCAACAAGTGGTGGCTCACTCCGTTGGCCATCTGGTGGTCGGTGGGCGAGTCACCGAGTGGACCGCTGCCGCCGTCTTGGTGGTGTAAGTGGCTACTGCTACTTGGATGGCGAGACGACTGCTGGTGCGGTGCACGGAGATCATGGTAAACGTTACTTGAGTCCGAGTAGGGATATCGGTATTTGTTGTTACTTGGCGATCCAAAACCAATAGATCCATTGGCGCCATTTAACCCAGCGAATGGCCTACCACTCCGGCTGCCATGATATCTATGGTGCCCACTGCTATCGTTGCTCCCATTTGAGTGCTCATTGCTCGTCGAATGATTGGGACTTGGCTTCGTTTGAGGGTTTGGATTTAAACCGTCGGTGTCGTTGTAGTCCGATTCTGGTTGGCGGCTCTTGGTTTTGACTAGACAAACCAGAAAGGCTGAAACAAATAGAAAGACGAGCACTGTGATGAATAGTAACGATGAGTTCATGTGAGCAAACCAGGTGGTTACGTTGAGATTCTGAAAATAAACTCCGGACATCATATCGTGAGCGTCCAGCGAGGCCGAGGACATTCGCGACTCCGATTTGGAGGGTTCATTTGGATAGGAACCAATCGGACGCTCGTAGGGCCGATTGATGGGTGGATCGTCGCCCTCGACGTTGACCACATAAATCTTGATGGTTGTGTAGGCACTCCTCGAGGGTTTACCGTGATCACGAGCCTCGATTAAAAGTTCATGCACTTGTTCCGTTTCATAGTCGAGATTGTGAATCAGGTAAATTTCACCCTTAACTGGATCTATCTCAAATAATTGCTCGCTATTACTATTGCCGTTACCGTAGCCCTGTCTCGTCTTGTAGGCAACTTGAATTGATTCGCCAGCTTCAATTATTTCATTATTATTGTTATTATTATTACCATTACTGGTCACCGTCGACGGGGCTGCTTGCTGTTGGCTATTTCTTTGAGTCAGCTTGGGATTTGCGCTTGTTAGCGCCATAGATTGGGGTCGTTGTTGCTGTTTGCTCGGCAAGGAGAATCTACCTGTTGCCAGCTCGTTGATATCACTTGAGTTGTTGTTGTTGTTGATGATGTTTGAGTTTGAAGCAACAAATGCCGTCTGACTAGCTGACGTGTGTCGCTTGATGTGGTAACTAATCTTGCCGTTTTCATTCTCATCCGCGTCGCTTGCTTGGACACGATGAATGAAGGTGCCCTTGGCGGCATCCTCCTTCATATAAAACTCACTCTTGCTTGGCTTAAAAACTGGATCGTTGTCGTTGATATCGGTGACAATCACAGTGACCATGAGGCGACCAATCAGAGGGACTGGCCCGCCGTCGATCGCTTCAACAACCAGCTGGTAACTGGACTGGTTCTCCCTATCGAGAGGTTGGCTAACCTCGAGATCAATATGAAACTTGGTGCTTGGTGCTGCGGTGGAGGCTTTTGCCAGCTGGCTCGCCACACTGCCCGCCTGTTGAGCGCTTGAATATTGGCCGCCCGCACCTGGGGCAACTTGTTGATGCTGATTGCCGCTCGACTGCGGCGTGGATTGCATTATAATCGGTTGGCTTGGAATCAGAACAGTGGCTTGCTGGGCAAACTGTTGAATCAATTGGGGATTGTCGCCAGCAACAATCATTGTCGCTGCGTTGGCTGCCTCGTCGGCGAGACTATTTTGCAAGGCTGATCTTGCCGGAGCTTCATGTTCAACCAAAGTAAACATGTTGATTGGTGTATTGCCACTGGTGATTCTAAACTCTTTGATGCCGTTCTGCTGCGAGTCGTTATCCACAGCAAGCGGCAAACTCCTTCGAATGCCCCGCTGACCCTCGGGCATTTCAATGATAAAGTTGCTCTCATTTTTGGTCAACAAAAATCGGGGCGCCTCGTCGTTGATGTCAAGCACATGAACAGTGCACTTAACCTCAATGAAGGGCGACATCACAAGGCCGAGGAAGTAGTAAAACTCGCGTTGTTCGCGATCGAGCTTTTGTCTAATTGAAATATCACCAGTTTGAGGATTCAAGCTAAACATCCTATTAATCTCATCGTCGGGCGTTAGCGGCTGCTTGTCCTGTTCCCAGGGCACAAGCATATTGGGCACATCGCCGTTTGAGGCACGAATGTTGCCAATAATGGTGCTAACATTAACATCCTCGGAGACAGGAAAGTGCAAAATGTCATTGTGTTGATGAAAGATTGGAAGTTGGGTTTGCTGCTCGTTATTGGAGGAGTAGTCCACTTGTTGTTGTTGCTGTTGTTGTTTTGTTTCATTGGGTAGACATAGAATTAGAAGCATCAGGCTAAAGATTGCTCGTGTCAACAGGTGGCTGGTGTAATAATGATGGTAGAGTTGTAATCTACTCGTTTGTTGCTTGACTCTCCGCTGGGGGTTAATTTTGCTTGAGTTTGTCATGTTGTTAGTTGTTCTATTGATTGTAGTGCAAAATATTGATGACGACATTATTGATTGGTGTGGAAAATCCATTTTCTGGCTTCTCTATTTAGTTGTTGTACTTGTGATTCTTTGTTGCAATGTTCAAATGGAAGTAAAAATATAACTCCCTGCCTCTTGCTTGGCACTAGATTTGCTTGTTTCTCTCCTTCTCTCCTAATATTTTTGTCATCTAGTCAAATTCATCTTCACTTCTCATTATTTAATTAGAATTTTGATGATTTGACGGCCAGCTAAATCAACTAACCCAATGGCTTCGGTTCACTTGTCGTGGTCGCTGTTGTGGATTATTAGTTTGCCTCTAAACTCGGCCACAAATCGGGAGCAGATTTTCTTCTCCTCTCTCTCTCTCTCTCTAGCGCCGCAAACTTTTCTCTTCTGGTCGCGCGTCTGGTACTCTGCTACTTTTCTGCGCGCCCGCGACTGGCTTTGCTTTTCGGGTACTGGGGCCGAAAAGAGTTCTAGGTTTGGTTTTGAGCTTGAGCTTAAGCTCGAGTTTCGAGTGCCGGCAAAGGAGAAGGCACAATAATACCTCTACTATCACCTCCGCTACTTCTGCTTCAACCACTACTACTCGCCCTCAAAGCTCTGGTTTTACTGCCACTACTTTTGGCAATGGTGGTGGTGGCGGTGGCGGCGACGGCTTCGGTGATGTTGTTGCTTGGTCATTCGGCGGCCGACTTGCCTGGCTCTTGGGCGACTTTAACAAATTCGCCTCCTCTTTTCTAAGGCCACTCTTGGGCAGTACAGTGTACTCGCAGTGAGTGTGCTGTCCGCCGAGCGGCTAGTTGGCCTGTTGCTTTTGCTTCGGTTGCTCTGGTCGGTAACTGGTGCTCCCGTTGCCTTCCCCCCTTAGTGCCTGGGGCGCCCCGTGGTCCGATGGGGGCGGCACGCGCACAAACTCGCCGCTGGCCAGTGCACGCTGACCACTGGCTCGCTGGCCTCACGGTTTGGATGCGCTCACGCGAGCAGAGATCTCGTTGAACACATCAGCAGTCGGCAGCATTCAGTGTGCATTCAGCAGCCGGCAACAGGCATCTCGGGATTCGTGGAGTGGAGAGGAGAGTTGAAGTTACTACAGGCGAGAGCACAAAGCGAGAGTTCTCTTGGTTAGCGTCAGCGCGGCGGCGGTAGCCGCGGCCATCGCAGCCTCCCGCTCCTCGCCGGGCCCAGGGACTTGAGTGTGCCGCGAGGTCTGCTTGTTGCTTTCCCCCGCGAAGGAGAGAAAATTGCCGGTTCCATATATTAGCGGGCGGTCAGTGAGCCAGGGGAAGGCAACGGCGGGCGAGAGGGAGAGAGGCCGATTGGTTAGCACGAGCTCCAAGTTGCGGGCCCGCGCAGTTTGCAAGTGGGGGCGGCACTCGGCCATTCTTATGGCTGGCCGGCCTAATGGCAGCGGACAGTGAAAGCGAACTTTTCGCTCTCGACTTTTCACAACCAGCGGAGCAGCAAAGAGAGAGAGAGAGAAGTTCGCTCGCGTTATTAGCTTCCACTGCGCCGAAAGTTCGCTCCATTCGTGGGGGTGGCAGCGAGACGACGGCGAGAAGATGAGGAGGAGAGCGAATCGGCGGAGGAGACTGCAGTGGTTGTTGCTGTAGCTGCTTGCGAAGTGACCAGAGCGAACGAGAGTGAGAGGAGATTGCAGCTAGAGTGAGGGGCCCCAGCACAAGCGGTGTGCAATTTTGCGGGCCACAATGTTGTTGCTGTGTTGTGGTTGTTGTTGTTGAGGTGGTTGCAGTTGCAGTCGTTGTTGGGGCGGCGCGAGTGGCGAACCCGAACAGCAAAGGCACGCATCAGCTCGCGTTCTAGTGCGACGAGCTGATTCGGCGGCGGCCGCAAGTCTTCGGGTCGGTCGGCGGCGAGTCTGCAACAGCCGCCGCAGCGCAGAACAATGGACTTTGAATGCGAGCGCGTCGCTGGGAATGGCAGTTAGCGATGGAAGTAAGTAATGCCAGTGTTAGTGGGGCGCCGCCGCTCACCTTGGTTTCTGGTTGTTGTTGCTGTTGAATAGCTAGCAGCAGCAGCAGCAACAACAACAACAACATCCACGACAACAACACAACCAACTCGAGTGGCGCTCAATTTGGTTGGTATTATTGTTGTCGTTGCTTTTGGCTCATTGGTTTGGTTGTTGTTTGCGGGCGCAACTCGCGCACCGACAAGTTCGCTCGGCAAAATCGGTTTGTTCGCCGAGACTCACGCGCAACAATTCGCTACTACTGTGGACCCGCAAATCGAGCCGCCCGATTGACCGAACGGGCGGCTGTGCCAACAAAGCAAACTTGTGCTCCCTACTGACTCACTGACGAACCGGCCGACCGAACGCCGCAACTCGCGCCCCTTCTAAGCCAGTGGACTCGAGACTGACCGACCGACCGACCGACTGACTGGCTGGTCGCCGCCAGCTAGTCAACAAATTGGAGGGCGCAAGTGCACACACAGGCATTCTATTGCTCCTCGCACATCTCTCACTGGTCACATTCTAGGAGTGTACGAAATACTAAATAAAAAGAGAACTCGCGTTGCGCTCTGCTCAGTTCGTCATCTCGCCGACGAGCACCTGTTGCGCCACTCATCGTGGCGTCCTCATCACCGGAGTCTTCGGCTTTAGTTTGGACGGGAGAGGGGAAGGAATCAAAATTTTGAGATAGATGAAGGGAAGGAAGAAGAAGAAGAAGAAGTAGCAGCTAAAGTGAGTGACTGGCGGCGCGTTGTTATGATTATTGCCCATTGCTGCAATAATTGCCATTATCACACGCGAGTCGGCGAGCCAGCGACGCCAGATGTCGAGGGAGTTTGTTTGGTTGGTGTCCCAGTCGAGGCATTGAGTTTTGGCTCGTAAAAGTGGCGCAAACGTCGGCATTGAGTTCAGAGTTCGGCTAGTGGCTTGCTCGCTTGCTTGTTGCGGGACTGACCGACTGTATACAGAGAGTGAGAGGGACACGAGAGTTTAGATTTGCTTTTTTCCTCTCGTCTTGAGGTTAGAGAGATAGAAGTCCATCAAGTTCGCGTCTTGTGTTTCACGAGCCACGGGAAAAGTTTGACAATTTGCTCCCACTGGCGGCGAATGTCGATCATCGTCATCATCAGCACTAGCAGCAGCAGCAGCAATAGCCACTAGCGCAAGAGAGACCGAGAGATGAGATTGCAGTTGTAGTTGCTCTCTCTCTCTTGGAATCGCGCAAATGTTGCCAATGTTGGTATTACCTGCAAAGAGAGCGAGACCCACCGCCGGCGCTAAACCCACGCGATGGACTGGCCAAGTGCAAGTCTGGTATCATCCGTCGCATCGCTGACACTAGCGCATCATCGTGGTCGTCGTCGTGCTTTTGCCTCGAGAGACTTGAAACTTTTCGTTGGCTTCCAAAACTAAGAGCATCCAGAGGTAAAGCTGAAGCTGGAGTTGTTGTTGTTGTTGTGAGTGTTGGTATCCAAAGCTTCGAAAAGAGGGAGGAGGAGGAGGAGCCAGAGGCGGCAGCGAGGAAATTGCTACACTGCCACCACCACGGAGAAGACTACGACGACGACTGAGAGGAGAGCAGAGCCAAGAGGCCAATTGGAGAGGTGAGATGATGAGGGAGCGACCGGCCACATTAACTCTCCGCTGTTCGCGTTGCTCAGCTCACTCACTCTCTCTCTGACTGAAATGCGCGCAGCCAACTGGCCACTCTTTTAACCTGCAAAATGCAAACTGGACACTGGGTACTGGAGAATTGGGTACAGAAATAGCGAAAATGAAACTGAAACTGAATCTAAATCTCGGACCTACGAGCCACTAGATTAGCCTCAGCTCTCGTCTCAGATGGACACCGACTAACGACACGCCCACTGGCGAGCGCGCGGGCCCACGACGAGGGGCTAATCGTCGGCGAGAGTTGCAATTGAGACTAGAAAAAAGGGGACCTAGTTTTTGGTTTCGGGTTTCTGTCTTTTCGGTTGCCCGTTTCTGGTGTCGCCAAGCGACGAAGCCGATGACTTCGTCGCTTCCTTTGGTTGCTCACTTATTCACTGGGTCGCGCGTTTGCTCGCTCATCCGTCCACTCGCTCGCCGAATCTTGGGAAGCCGTAAAAGTAACGCCGGCCAAGCCCACGAGTTGAGCCACTAATGCGCCGGCTTCCAGCACCACGAATTAATGACACCGACTCTTGGTCGCACTCTTCGCCAGAGAGGCAAGTGACCGACTGGCCACTTGGCAAACTGGAGCAGGCCGCCGCCGCCGCAGCAACATTGGAGAAAAAGTCATTGAGAGTGTCGCCAGTCAGTGTTGGTCTAGCCTCGTGTGTCTGCTGAGAGTGCTGCGGCATTAGCCTAAAGTGGCGCCTCCTCTCAAAGTGCCACCAACGAGTCGAGTGTCTGTCTCTCTTTGCGCTTCACCTCAAGTTGTCGTCAGTTTGCAAGTTTAGGGGGACAACCTCTTGGTCCAAGTCAAGTTTAGCTTGAACCTGAGATGCAAAGATTTGAACCGCACCACTGGAGTGAGTTGAGCTCTCTTTTGGCTTTCCCTCGCCAGAGAGTGTAACGTGGGCCGAAATCAAATCGCCCATAAGGTTCCGCTATCTCTCCCTTCGTTGAAAGGTAGAATTGTGGCACACTAAGTTGTGGCTGCAATTTGGCCACAACTTGGGCCGGCCAGGTTGGCGCCACTTCCGCCGTTTCCTTGGGCCGGCCAAAGGAAGGCACCACAACCACGACGACCATTGCAAACTGGTGACTTGCAGCAAAGAGAGAGAGAAGAAGATTGGAGTTCGAATTCCACAGACAAACAAACCCAAAGCTAAATGAGCAGCAGCAGCAGTAACTAATTTGCGCTAAAATTTTCTGCGGGTTCCACAGAAAACTAAAGTGAACCAAACCAAGTCCAACAAAATCGCTCGCTCCTCTTCCGCCGCCAGGTAAACTTCTTTTTCCGGCTAGTTCATTGATTTGTGGCGCACGACGGCGAGATTGTTGTTGTTGCTCGTCTGCAGACGACAACGACGACTAATACAGGGACAAGGACGGCAGAAAGAGAGAAAGAGAGAGAGAGAGAGAGAGAGAGCAAGTGAGTGAGCGAGCGAGCGAGCGACTTGCTGGATTTGAACTACATGGCAAATTTGCATCTCGCTGCTCCACATTCCAACGTGCGAGTTTTCCGCTCAAAACTGACGTCAAACCAACCGGCCAACCAACTGACGAGATCAGTGTAATGCTGCTCTACAAGTTTACCTGTGCACGCTCACCTGAGAGGCCGGCGACCGACAGCAGCAGCAACAACAACAACAACAACAACCTGTTGCTGTTGTGTGTACGCTCACCGCACTATCGCTTGTTGTTTGCTGTTTGCTGTCGCCTTTTTTCCCAACTGCTAGCCGCTAGTGCGAACTCCTTCGGCGGCCAAAGTGGCGGAGCTCCTCGAAGCCGCAAGATGGACAAGTTGAGATAAGGAAAGCAAAATAGATTGATGGACAGACACAGTTGGCCAGTTTACCTGCTTTACTCTGTTTCGCTGGTCGCTTGTCGTTGCGTCTTGCTTCCTCGCCGCTCAAGAGCCACCGAGATGAAGCGTTAAAGTATCGTTGCCGCGATACATTGACACAAGAACAATCATAATGTTCGACTACTTGTTTCTCAAATTTTTTGTCACTCCTCCCCCTCCCTAAATTCGGCCAACCGGAACTCGTGGCTCGAGGGAGTAAAGGGAACAGAGAACCGTTTAGCTTGCTTTTTCCTCCGACGCCGCCGACCGTCTGTCTCTCTGTCTGATTTTGTATCGGCTTCGGCTTCTCCCTTCACTCACTTCTCTCGTTGGCCACTTGAAAAACCTCTTTCCACTTGGAATCTCCAATGAACTCGGCCAAGTTGAGTGAATGGCTCGACGGCGCCATGTAAACCAGGTAACGGAAGCGGCAACCACACTGCTGGGTCTGTTGCTGCTGTCTCTATCGTTTCAACGCAAGGTTATGGTTACCACAGCGACAGACTTGGCGCGCTCCTTTACGGCCAATTGATCGCCGCGAGCGCCAGCATAAGCGGGATAGAAAATAATCAAAGTCGTCGTCGTCGTCGAGCAAGGTAAAAAGAATCAGTCAAAGTCAGAGGAAATGCAAATTAGCGGCCAGCTTGTAGGCAGCGCCAAACGACAACAGTTAGGGGGAATTTGCCGCCAACCCGCCCGCTCGTGTGTCTTGCCTCTTGCTTTACTCTTGAAAAGCTGTTGGTTCTGTGGAGTGGCGGCACTCTCTAGAGAAACAGAGACAGAAACAGAGGAGAAGAATACAAGATATCACCTGTACAAACAAACTAGTGATATCATGTCGCCGCTTCTCTTTGCTCAATTCCTATTTCTGCGCTAAAAGGAGGGGAGACAAAAGGATGCCGTCAACTCCGACGGTCGCGAGTGGCGACTTGAGACTCGCCAGCTAGAGGAGAGTGGGCGGCGCTCTGCCAATAAACGGCCCAGTGACCTCTAGCCTTGACGCCGGCCGCCAGGTAATCCAGTCTGCAGTTTTCCTAGTCTTAGTTTGCTGATTGCTTGGTTGTGCAGAATGTCACTCGTTGGTCGCGATTGGCGTCGCATCGCATCGCGTCGCGGGGAATCGATGACAACAAGAGCGACTGCATTTGCGAGAGCCTCAGACTGCGCAAAAGCTAACGGAACTTCACAGGGAACTAGAGAGCTAGCGAAATAACGCAAGAGAACAGACAGAGACAGATGGAGGTGAGGCTCAAAATGCAACCTGTTGCCGCCGCCAGCGATTTAGAAATCTCACCTGGCGCCAATAGCGGCGACCACAATTGAGTTGTCTCCGCCGGCCACTTGTTGGACGGATTACTTCCCGATGCTCACGCTCACACAGGAAAGCAGTGGCTCTCCTGAATTCAGAGGGCCACTGACTCAGTCATAGAGGCAGAGAGGAATTACCAACAACAACAAGTGGTCGCGGCGTTCGTTCCGTTGTTTTAGCGTTGAAAACACGCTAATTGCTCGGCGCACGCAATCACACTACACATTCGTTAGCCTCTTAAGCCCTTGAAAATTTTAGACACGATGACGAGCGATGCAGGTAGTCGGTGTCTCATCCTCGTTCACGGTCTTGCCAGCGAATCAAAGAACAAGAGGAAGGATGAAACACGACAAGGGAGCTGAGCGGGCAAACAAGCAGCCATACTTCCTGGAAGACCAATGACTTCTCGCCTCTCGCTTATCGGCTGCTTGCCTCCTCCCCTCCTCATTGTGGACATATGAGTGAGTTGAACTGTGCCGCTGGAGGTTTAATTCGGAGCTTGTCGGCGCTTCCTGCTCCTCTGGAGTTCTCGCTCTGCGTGCCCGAGATCGTCGATGCCAGATACTCAAGTTTTGGTTAAACAACAGCAACAACGACGGAACCATCGTGGCGCAAGAGACATCACAATTTCCTCCTCGATGTGGCCAAGTGACTCAATGAGCAAACCTGGGGAGAGAGAGAGACAGACAGAGAAGTAAAGTGGTCACTGGCCGCAGCTGAGAGTGGATGTGGTTTAGTGCTACAGTTTCAACAAGTGGTGTTGGTTGAAGCCGCGAGCTTCGCGAGACTATTACTGTCTAAGCAGCTGCAGCCGCGGCGGCTGTGTAACAGTTTCAAGGTTAATCGGAATAAGAATTATGATTATTTTAGCCAAAGTGCTGGCTGGCTGGCCGAGTTTTACTCAATCTGCTGCAATCATTAGACATGATGTTAGCGGTGAGTAAGTTTCCTTCCTGCTTCTCCTGCTGGTTCCTTCAACTTTCAAGTTGGCGTTCAGCAATCATCAGTGGCGAGCTCGAATTTTTCTCCAAAATGTAACTGTCCATGTTCCTGTTTCTCCTTTTGTTCTTAAGAGAAATCAAATCGGGAAAAGCCGATGACGGCTATCGAGTCTCTCTCTCACACACGGAGACACAAATGCTGACGATCGGCCGCTTTGTTCGAACATTAGCGCCCGCCCGATTGGCCGGGTAAACTCATTCTCTTTCATCGATTCCAACTGGAACTCGATGAAAGCTCCCCGCTACTTAAGCTTCAGTCGACCACCAAAGTTAACGAGAGTCGAGTCGAGTCGAGTCAAGTCAATTGTTGCAGCGAGCAACTCCAATAGACGAGCGCCTCTCTCTCACTCGCTCTTTTCAACTCATTTGCTAGGAATTCATATTTCATGTAAGTCTACCTGAGTTTTTGTACTGGACACTCATCTGGTCAGTGGAAAGAAAGGGAATTGATTTTGCTGCTAAATTCTCTTGGCGGATCTATCAATTTTTCTTCATTTTGGGCTGGGGGATAGAGAAATCGATTTAGAAGGCTTCGAGTTCTCCTCTGCGGTCTAACGGGAAGTTGATTGGGTTGGAAAATTGGCCTTGAAGTGGAGAACAGTTTGGTCGGAAGTCGAGTGTTTAGCGGTTTTGTTGCTAAAACAAAAAGCACGACGATTATTACTTTTAACAAAAGGCAAAGGCAACTTGTTTCCTCTCTCTCTCTCCTCTGCCCAATTCGCTTATCAATCTACTGCCATCTCTCCTCTCAGTTATGAAATTTCTCCTTGTCCAAGATGACTTTGCAGTCTCAAGGGTGCTCAAGTCCAGTCTCGCGATGATTGACGTTTTTGGTTTACTCCGTCGCGACAGCTACCTCAACAAGGTATACAACAAACTCGCTAGCTCGACACAATATAGCCAATACTGCTGCATAAGTGACGTTGTGGTGTAGTCTCGAGCTCAGGCAAATTATCCTCCAAGTTGTACATTTTGTGGTGCCAACAACAGGAACAACAGGTTGCCGCCGTGCAATCGCCGTGTGTGGGAAGCCATTGATGTTCGACAAAACTCTTGCAGGACGAAGGATCAATTTGCCTCGAGAGAATTGGCACACGAGCTAGATAATTTGGCACACATTTTCATGGACGTTGATGAAGGGGAAATGATGACGCGATGGTAGCGGTAGTAGGAACATTCACTATGCTGGCAGCCAACCAAATGACGTCTAAGTGGCCGCGTCAACAGGTGGCACGTTTCTTTTGTCTTTCGAAGCAGCAAATCGGATTCGACAAGAGAAAATTGGAAGTCGAAGAGCAAACACGAAGAGATCTTCTCTAGACTAAAATCTTCAACAATTTGACTTGGAACTTCGGTGGCAAAGTGAATTGAATTTTCACGAAGAATTGATTGACTGAGGCCTGACCATAAAACAGGCGCCAAGTTAGCGCCATCTAGATCCAAATTCCCTTGCATTCACCGAGTACAACGCAAACTAAAAGCAGTCGATTGTTTAAAAGTGGCAAAAACTCGTTGGACTGCTAGCAATTTGCAGCATCATTACTAACTCGAGTGGCACTAATAGTCTTATTTCACTTGCCGTGCCAACGGAAACAGAAGTAGAAACAGAAACAACATCATTTCCTTGGCTTCACCTTGACCATGAAACAACTTGAGCGCAAGCGACCAACGGAAAACCGCAAGCTTCGCTCACTTTGAAGCAAACTCAGACTCTAAATCTTGAGGGAGAGCCGCAAACTCAATACAATCTTGTAGCTTTACTTGCGGTAGAAGTGGCTCATTACCTGCCGATTCTTTCTAAACTACTAATGCCAGATTCTACTCTTGAAGAGTGAGCTCCCAGTGACACACATTCAAGTTGCTGCATGTTGATAGATTACATCACATGGAAACTCTCATACTTTCCACTCGATGTGAGCTGAGCCGAGCGTGTTCCGTGAGTTACCTTTTGTCGTTGTACCTGTGTGTCTGTGTGGATTATTGAATTACCACTCAATTTACCTTTCCAAATCTTTCGCTAACACACCTGAAGCTCGCCAAAGTTTCGTTACAATCGGTAAGTGTGGCGAGCTACCACATAAATGTTACTGTTACTTCTAAGTCTTTGCCTACAAGTCAGCAGAGCAACTGTTGCCGAAGTTGCTCCGTTAGTCGTGCACGAAGCTCCCATAAGCCACCAACAGCAACGGCACATAACAATGTGATTTCTTTCTAGCTTCGGCAGTCAAGTGCCGAGAGTAAGAAAATTATTTGGTTAACACAATTCTCCTCACAACCACAACAACAACAACAACTGCCGCTACTACTACTTCCACTCAATGCAACCATTCAAAAACCAGAGAGAAGAAGAGACAGGAGTAAGAAAGAGGGGACGACGAGTTGAGAGAAGTGAGGAATAGTGTGGAGGTCGACGGTGAGCTTCCTCGTCGCTTGCCACTATCAAGGTTTTAGCTATTGAATACAAAGTCAATTGTTGTTTTTGTAGCCTCGACTGGCCACTTGTTGGCGAGTGGGGATGGCGAGCGAGCGAACAAGTGTCCCTTTACTTCTCTCTCTCTCTATCTCTCTCTCTCTCTCTCTCTCTCTCTCTCTCTCTCTCTCTCTCTCTCTCTCTCTCTCTCTCTACTCTACGTCGTCTCTACTCTCTACTACGTACGTACGTACCTACTACGTACTACGTACGTACGTACGTAC
>WNKI01000002.1:361443-397429 GCA_015350385.1 Aculops lycopersici
TACTAAGTACGTAGTTAGTTGTTTGTTAGTCGTCGACGTCGTCGACTCGTGTCGAGTGGAGTGCGACGCGACGACGACTACGTACGTCCTTACTTCTCTCTCTCTCTCTCTCTCTCTCTCTCTCTCTCTCTCTCTCTCTCTCTCTCTCTCTCTCTGTCTATCATCATCGACAGTTTCTCAATCCATTGGCTTACAATCGGATTGGCTTTCCAGATTTCCTTGGAGGAGGGAACATTTTTGGTCCCACCTGCAAAGATAATGTTCATTTGCCACCGCACATTGAGATCAAGAAGCATGTTGCTGTTGCTTTGTTTGTAGCCAACTTGAACTTTGAGTCCAAATCCAACTGCAACGACGACGATATGATGATAATAATAATAATAATAATGATGATGATGATGATGATAAACTTGATAATCGTCGTCAATAGTTTATTCGAACGAGGAATTTCCGGGACAAGAGTCTTCGCGCATTACCCAATGGAACTCACACATTCCAGCTTCCTGGGAATAAAGTGCACGACTTAGGGGGCTAATATTCGAAGAACACAAAGGGGAAACTTGAAACTTATCTCCCAGTTGGAAATACGATGGTCCGAAATCTTGGAATTTCTTAATGGCGGGCAATAAAAGTCGTCGATGTCGTAGAAGACTTATGAGTTTAGTTTGCTTGCCTGACTGCTTGCCCGCTTGCCAACAAACTTGAACTTGCTATTGTCCCAAGCCAAACGAACAACCACGAAGAGTTGAACATTAATAGTTGTAGTGATAAAAGAGTTCAACGAATCAACAGGTGCACCGTGGTGCTGGTGGTTGTCGTTGCTGCTGCTGTTGCGTCATGGCTAAGCGTAATCTACAGTCTAACACGCAAGAAGCGCCACCAGAAGCGCCATTGTTATCCACACTCAGTGGTCGCTACTACTGCAACTGAAACTTACCTGGAAAACTTAAAGAAACCAACTAAAAACAAGTATCGTTGTCCTATTATCTCATCGTTTGGTGGAATCGGCAGAGAAGAAGTCGGGGGAAGAGAATGCTTAAGGAGGATGCTTATCGCAAACAAACATCTCCAAGTCTATCTATCTATTTGCTTGTTTGTTCGTTCGTTTGTTTGTTTATGTCTTTGCTCCTTGCAATTCTATCTCATTATCGAACATTAGCCATTAATTACACGGTTCGGGTTTCAGCTGTTGCTGTCCTTCCTATCATTGCTACAAATTGACTGTCTATTAGTTTTGCTCCTCACGACCAATTAAGTGGTTGTAATTCAATGCCACCTGTTCCAATAGATAAAACGACAATTCATACCAACAATTAACTAACTGAACTATCGAAAACAATAGCCACTCAAATCTCGCACGTTGCCATCTAGCACGAGTCGACTACCTGAGCCGAGCCACCAGGTAACCATGGCAACCAGGTAGTGCATGGCATAGCTCACCAGTTTGTTGCATGTCCGCGTCGCATCAGCTGTTTGGTGTGACTCTCTTTTATTCGATGCCAAGGCTGAAACTTGGTGCTTGTTTTGTAAAACTTCCTATGATTCGTTATGTCGTTCCAGTTTGAAGATGAGAGCGCTCTCGAGGAGCTTCTCAACCAGCAACTTGAAAAGCGACGCCAACCCCAACAGTTTGCTCCGCTATCCTCCACACCAATAGCCGCAAGCAAACCAACCAACATCACAGCCAGACCCTCTACGGGAGTACCAACGAGTGCTGGGACAAATGAGCCGCAAAAGACTGCCGGAAACACCGGTTCTAGTTTTGTTAGACCCTCGATTGGATCAGCTAGACTAGACAAACTCGGCAATGAGAGAGGCAAGCTATCTAGTTGGCTCGACAGGGCACCAAACGAGTCCGAGGCGCTAAAGGTAAGTCAAAGTGATATGAAGGCAGATGCACCGGCGATCAATAGTTATTCTGTTAGAAAAAGGGCCACACTAAAGGAGGAAACACCTGCAATAAAGGAGCTCGTGGATGAGGATGCATTACAGTCCATGTCAAAGCAAAGACTTATTCAATTTATACAGCAAGAGCTTGTGCCCAACTTTGAAAATTTGAGAAAATCTGCAAACAACGACTCAAATCTAGAGAGGGAAGTTGCCGAACTAGAGCAAGAGTTAGCGTCAACTCGGACTCAATTAAACATAATTGAATTGCGTCACTCGGAGCAGGAAAAATTGATAGAGTCAAAATGGATTCAAATCAACGATCAACTGAGAAGTAGATTGGAGACAAATGAAAAAGAGCTGACCAGTACAATCGAAAGGCAACAGCAACATCTGGAGCAAATAACCAAAGATCATCAGGAACAAATGATGAAGTTACAAGAGAACTACCAGCTAAAATTAGCGGAAGAGCGTCGGCTTAACGCGGAGATTATTAAGCGTCGCGATGAATTCCATAAATTGGAACTAGAAAGCAAACTGAAGGTTAACTTTGATCTCGTTAACCTGGAGACAGTTTTTAGCGAGTGGCATAATATGATGCACTCGACGATTGAGGATCTCAATTGCCAATTCAAATCCGTCGAGAGTCTTCTAGATAAGCAAGCAATTAAGGTGGCCAACACAAATAGGGACCTGGAGACAAAGAGCCAACTTGTGTTGGAGCAACAGCAAAAGCTTGACTCTAGTAATAATCACATTAGTCAAGTGGCAACAAAATTGGAAGATATTCTACCCAAAGTTGTGCAGTTTCAACAGGTCAACGAAAAGTGGGCAACGGAAACTAAGGCACAAACCAAGGAACTGACTGACAGACTAACCGAGTTGAGAAACAAAGAGGATCAACTTTATAAGCAAGGCGACGAGTTACGAGCCAACAAGGAGACACTTAACGAGGAGAGAATGCAACTTAGAATTGAGCTAAACAAGTTGACGTTAAAGCAGGAGCAACTTGAGCAATTGGAGGCAAGACTTAAAGTTCTACAAATGGAATTGGAGGATAAGACTAGAGTATTGAACGAACGGGAGTTGCAACTTGAATCCACAAGAATCAGCCAGGAGAATAAAACTTCCGAATTGAAGCAACTTAACAATGAGTTACTTTACACCCGCCGGAAGTTGAGTTTACGCGAAGCTCAGGTTCAGCAGCGAAAGATTGAGCTTACGAACGAGCGACGAACGCTCAGGGTGCAAACGAGTAGATTGGAGGAATTGCAGTCGAGTATTCGGAAGGAATCTAATCAACTAAAGAGACTTCAGCGCTCACTTGTTTGCTCAATTTGCTTTGATCGTTTGTTTTCCCAGAATGATAATGATTATAATAATAACAATAACAGGAATATGAAAACCAAACTAATGAGACAGGAGCCAAGAGTCACAAGGTTGTCACCAAAGGAGTTGTTGTTGTTAGAACGAGATCATAACCGAGATCTAGTTGGAGATAATATTAATTACTCAAACCAAAATAACGACATCAGCAACAACCACGACGACGAAGACAATTATAATGACGATGATGAGATTTCAAAACTTAGCAGGTACACAGAACTTGACTTGGCGAGACTAAAGCGGGAGAGCAAATACGTTGAGTTTATATCAAAGCAAAGCTGACTACTTAGTTGTTTTCGTGCATTTCAATATATTTATTCATAAATTAAATTTTCATCTTTATATAAAACTATTAAATTATCACAGCTTTTGTATCACAGATTAGGTTTTCATTTCCTTTGCGCGAGGTGAAGATAAGATAAGATAGAACTTCAATATGAATTATGAGTTACATTTAGAGATAAAGTCGTCGATTATTTCAGCATCAACTCTGAGATGCTTCAAATAATTGATAGTTACCCTGTTAACTGTTATATCCTTAACCAAAAGCGAGAAGTCAATTACATCCTCAACGTCACCTGTTCGCATCAACGACTTTACTGCGCTTACATTGTCTTCAATTTGACTGTACAAAATGGCAGCGCTCTTATACTTTCCCTCAACCATACAACGACTTGCCATCTCGTCGACTAATCGCTGAAAGCTCTGGCGAATCACCTTACTATCCGAAAGCAAGTCGAGTTTCTCTTTTAGTGCATTGATTAGATTGCTTGTCGTTTTAACGAGCTCATCTGAGGCAACCAAGTCGAGAGTTGAAGAGAAGTCGGCTAGATGCTGGAACATGACTTCCAGTTTTGCCACCCACTTCTCGTGTTCTCCTTCGGTATTATTGCTATAAATATGATTAGAGTTTTCCAGTTTGCGTAATAAAATTGTCGTGCATAATATCACAATGACTATCTCGTTTGTTGATAAGATTGGATTATTGTTGATTGATAACTTCAAGTTGCTCAATGTTGATGAACTGAGCTCAGGGTCAATGCAATCCAGTGATCCCTGAGCCTGACTCTCGATGGATTTCCCTAGAAATTCTACAACTTCAAGGACGATGGAATCGTCGAGGTCGGAGGAGAGTGCTGCCAGTGCCTCATCCATCAATCCTAGTTTACTATACGACTCAAATAGTATCACTCGCTCGGACTTGTTAGCTTTTGTTAGGTCGTTGACGCGAGTGGGTTTTTCTATTAGGTGGTCTATTAATAGATCATTTGCCATGGCGAGTCGACTTGCGCCGTATTTGCCAGCCAACTTGACGCCCGACAAATTACCTGAAGATTGGGCGACTCGATTCACAAGTAGATTTATTTGCTCCAGATGCAACAGGAGACCAGTTGATATTTCCCATCTACCGACTCTCTCGTAATGAAGAGAAAGCTCGGCCAGCGCTTGGCGTGATGTATCCTCTAAACCCGAACCGAATGAGGCAACAAGATCTAGTTTACGCTTGTCGTTCCACTTAGTGTGGCTCTTATCGATTACAAACTCAAAATTTGTCTTGGTGAGGATACTGCCCATAAACTCGTCGATTTCTTTACAATTATTTCGATTTGATCTGAATCGAATCATGGCCAACTGATCATTGGTTACCGAGTGTAAATGTTTCAGCTCCTCGTGGTTGCCACTGTCGTGCAGATAATCTTTCCAAAACTGTCGCACCGATTTGTTGTCGAACATGTAGTTGCGCAGATGATGGTGAGCAGATTGAGGGTGCTGCTTAATGAGGACTCTCGTCAGATTTGACGCCGAGGAACCTGCCTCCTCGTATTTGGCCAGTGAGCCGGCAAAGTTTTCCTCTGCCTCGAGATGTTGGGCCAGCTTATGAAGTATGATACACCGTTGCGATTCGCAGCACTTCCTGTCGAATTTATAACGAGTTTCGATCGATTCGAGAGCTTGATGCGGATCGTTCGAGTTCAAATGCAACTCAATTAGTTCCTTGAAGGCCGATGGCTGACAATTCTTGATGTCGTCCTCAGTTATGGAGTCGAATGGATCGTCTTCTTCGCTTGCTTGGAATAAACTTCTCGCGTACGATAATGCAATTGCGAAACTTATTTTTGTTGGTTTTTGTTGGCTGGTTAGTGATTTCAGAAGCGAGACCAATTGGAAAAGTTTCAATTTAGCCGCAATCAGCAAGCACAATTCAATATTTGATTGTCTGATTGCTAACACGGATAGCTTGAGCCAGAGGCATCTGAGAAGTTTGGCCTCATTTTGCTCGCGATCGCGCAACTCAAGTTTGCACTCATCCTCAAGCAACTTGAGGTTCTCTCTCAATTTTGTAGCGTCGCGCTCAGCGAGCCCAGTCTTGTGCTTGGAAACAATTTGCTCAATGGATGTTGTCATCTTGGATTAGATCAATGGAAATGATTGAAAGGCTCGACTATATCAAAGATAGCACTCAAAAAAACTGGAACAACCAAAGAGCGATGAGTTGGCCAGCAACAGTCGCTGCCACTTTGTGTGGTCTCCATGGCTACTGCCTATCGGCGAATGCTAGCGCCGGCCGCTATGTGCTGCGAGGAGCACGAGCTCCGGTAAGCGGACAACGCGAGCTGTGTGGTCATCGACGAGCGAACAACAGGCGTGCCACGAACACGTCGCAAAATGAAAATATTTATTCGGTGTATATAAATTATCTAACATTAAATATAGAGTATCAATTATGTCATCACCAGGTGCAATGGCGGCCACGTTACCTTGGTCTAATACAAAGGTATTGGATGAACATTTACGGAATGGAGAGTTGAATCTTGCCACTGCAATTGGTCAATTCGGTGCAGTTGTGAGAGAAACATTACGAGTGCTTGAAAATCATGCGAACGATAACGTCAAGCTCAATTTGGATCGCAAAGGTAAACTTGAAAGATTGGAGAAGCTTGTCAGCGATTTATCAGAAAAGTGCCAAGGAATGCAGCAGGCGTTATTGTACAAGGAGGAGAAATACGACGAAAAGTGCAGGGAGGTGGAGAGGTATAAAGTTATTTGCGAACTATCCGCAAAGGCGGCCACAAGTGACAACATGTATTACACGCCAGATATGGATATGAATGATACCAATAACAACAGGAGGAACGATGACAATCACGAGAATGAAGGTGTAGGAGCCGAGAGGGGCCTACACCGTCAATCTCGTGGCAATTACTTGGGTGATAATAGCAAAGAAACTGGTGACTTACCTGGCAGCAGACCGTGTCAAACCTTTCAGCAGCCAACAATCTCACAACAATCATCACGTCCAGCATCTGTCTCAAAATCAAATGCCAACGAACAGCTTGGCGAGGGAAACCACAATAACAGAGTTGAACAATGGTGCTACCTCGGTGGACCAACAAAGAGGAAACCAGCCTCCACTTGTGGTGATAGAGCTAAAAGCTCTAGTGATCTGAGATTCCAACAGCGACTCGAAGGCATGGGAGGTATCAATGTCAAGGCTGCCACGACGAACACAGGTCCAGTGCCCATAGATAGATTATATCGACCAGACGCATCGCTAGATAGAATTAAAATCGCCGTCAGTGGACAGAGTAATGAGGTTGTTGGTGGATCCATTGTCTCACCCAACCGAACACCAATGCGGTTATTTGCAAGTTCGAGCTCGGCTCAACTCAGGCAAGCTACCTCGTCAGGAATCTACACTCGCTATTCAAATCGAAGAAAGAAAATGTGGCCTTATTGATATACTTAACCGTTGATATATATAATCATCATCATAACCTAACCTTTCCCGTGAGATGTTGAATAATACTGATCAATTAAATAATAAATTTACTTAGACGTTTATGAGTGCCTGCTGCGGAGGTGGCTGATTATTGCTGGCCTCCGATGCTCTCTGCTTTCTTCGCTCTTCCTTGGCTGACATCTCATGCCAATCACGTTCTCTGGGTAGATTTGCTGGTTCGAACTTGACGGATTTAAACCAATCGTGCTCCAATGCGGCTTCGCAGCTAATGCGCTTTCTTGGGTCTAATAACAACATCTGGTCGAGCAGGTCCAGGGCTAGTGGGGGTAATTTCATGTAATCGGTCCTCAGTCTTCTTGGATATAATTTTTTTGGTTTGTAGGTAGGATATTCGCGTAGCAGTGATGAATCTGTTCCACAAACGGCAAAAATTTTATCCAGTTGAGCTAGTTCTGTTGCTCCTCTAAACATTGGTTCCTTCGTGAATAGCTCACCTAAGATACAACCACAACTCCAAACGTCGACTGGTTTACCATATCGTTCTTCACCGAGCAACAGTTCTGGAGGTCGGTACCATAGTGTAATCACCTTGTTGGTATACGGTCGTTCAACATCATCTGAATTATACAGTCTTGCTAATCCAAAGTCTGCCAATTTTACTTGACCGTCGTTATTCACTAATATGTTCGAACATTTGATATCACGATGTAGGAAGTTATTTCTGTGACAATATCTCAGGCCCTCCAATAGCTGTATCATAATATGAGCTATGTTATTCTCGCTGAATGTAACCTTTCCGCTCACCAAGAGACCCATCAGATCATGGTCCATGTATTCGAAGACAAGATAGAAAGATCCCCTGTCTTTGCGGAACTCAAGAACATCAGTCTTGTCTGTAACAATTTCGATTAAATTAACAATGTTCTTGTGGTTCAGCTGACGTAGGATTTTGATCTCACGAACTGCAGTAATTGGGAAGCCGTCACGTTCGTTTTCTAGTCTTACTCGCTTGAGAGCGACATAAGTTCCTTTGTCTGGATCTCGAGCTTTGTAGACCTGACCGAACGTTCCCTCACCGATGATAGATAAGTCCTTGTAGACTTTAACCGATCTTGGGTCGGTCCTTTGATGGTGTTTGATCTTCTTGTCTTTGATTCTAGGTGCTGGTCTTGGTACTTGTGGTTCTGGAAGGGGTATTGAGTTTATATTGATTTCTATAGCTTGCTCAGGCGTTGAGTGTTGCAGTGGTGGAGTTGAGGTTTGTGATATAGATTTGATCCTCTTGCTTGGGGATTCGAATGGCGGTCTTGCACCATGACCTCTCCAAGGCGATGGGGAAGTCTTTAAACCATGGCTGGCGGCGGATGGGGCCGAATTCGGTGCGAGTCTTGGAGGTGTAACGGGTGCATGATGCCTGGACGAGTGTATATGTCTCGCAGGGAGTAGGCGCCCGGAATCAGTCCTATTTCTATCTCTAATATCTCTATGACCCAAATCCCTGTCCCGATGATAACTCGAGGACCTATCACGTGGAGATCTTGATCTGTATCTATGATTATCTATGTGCCTCCTTCCGGAGTCTCGTCTACCACTGCTGCTACCATGTGAGTAGTCGTCTCGATGACTAACATCTCTTTCCCTTCGTCTGCTCCTCTCTGGAGAGCGACTTCTGCTTCTAGATCTCATTCTACTTCGTTCCGAGGAGTAGGGCGCCCTATCGCCGTGATGTGAATTGTTGTACGACGATGAAGACGAATGGGTTGACGGTCGATGATTATAATCCCTGACACTAACTCTATCTCTCCTCAGATCGGTGAGTGAACTGTGGTGGTAACGCTGATTGGAGGATCCATGATAAGGTCTGCTATCGCGATAATGGTGTGATTGTGAATAATGCGTGCCAGTTTGATGGACGGGCAAGTTGCTCTGGCGGCGACGGTCTGACATGGTGAATATAACACTATGATTTGATGTAAGCTAATAAAGTTGCACACTTTTCTCAAGCTAATTATATCCTTGCTTATGTTAATACAACCTCCAATAAGAATCCCGGGGTGCAAAAAGTCCAAATGATGATGCCAACAACCGAAATAAATTTTGGCTCCTTGCAATAATAGCTTACTTGATTCTCAATACCAACACACGTTATAATAGTGTGTGGTTTTGGAATTATTATACCTTAGCTATGATATTAATAATCAAGCTTCATTTGTTTTGGATAGAATATATAAAATTCATTGATTCTTAGGGGTAGAGAAATAATAATTTGACGAATAGTTTTCGTCTATTTCTACCGCAAAAACGCTGCATGCAAGCCGTTTGCTGGGCTCATTCTATGTGGAAGGCAGTGACGCGAAATAATCGCACTGGCGGCCGACAACGGGTGGTCGCACTATGCGAATGACTGTGTGCGACGGCGAACGGCGATTTACCGGTTACAGCGGCGCATGATGCAGTTGAAAGCAATGTTAGTGGGCGCACTAAATACTGCAACATCTACAGTGCGTGGCTAAAAAAGCAGCAGCAACGCCATGCGGCAGCTAGGGAGAATAAATGCAAGCGTGATTTTTTGCACCAAGCAAAAAGCAAACAATCAGCGACAGAATTCAAGTTTCACGTTCGCTAACTGGGGTTATTTCGCGCTTGTTTCCCCCAAAGGCAAGTGCAGCAACTTAGGCGCCATGAAAACCACATGATACATTGTGTAGTTGAAATACAAAGTTCATTTACTCAACTCAATATTAGTTGATGTCTCCTTATTGACTGTCATTATTTGTTATTATCCGCCCTTCATGTAGTCTCTCAAGTTGTCTTAAATGGTCTGGTTGGAGACTTGACATCAATATTGCAAAGGTGTCGTTTGATAATCTAACCGGCGAGATGTAATGCTTGCACTCGTGAGAACATAGTGGCTAGATTTATGACCACCAAATGGCTAGCATATTTGACACTCTCGGCCCAAGTATTAATGAAAACGACTTGTCACCGATACAATGATGTGCCGTATCGACTATGATCACAGTTGCTAACAGATTGTTGTACATGCAGATACAAGGCCGAAAGTCCATAGCTCATATTGCAACTCAAAGTGTCCTATCAGCAACAACTGCTGAATATCGTGTGTATTTTTGTTATTACTTATTTACCAGAGTTAAGGTTCACTTGCTCATATTCGACCACATTACAATGAAGGTTCACTCTCTCGCTTGCTCAGTGCCAACAACAAAAGCTATTCGTATTCCTAGCGACGACAACAGCAAAACCGATTGCTAGGTTAGCATTAATAACTTAACTAACTAGACTATCTATCCGCCAACTAGAGATGGAGAGTTTTTGTTTACTAACCAAATGCACTGGATGTATCATTGGCATGAACAGAATGGATAACCGGCTAGGAGACCGGGGTGTCAATTGGATTTGCTACAATAGATGGAAGCAAGCATAATGTCAAATGTGCGGGCTCACGCGGATAACTGAACTGAATTACTGTCACTGCCATCACTATTTGCCACTTGGCTACTATCTATTCCAAACTAGATTACTTTGTACATTCGTATTTCGATTGAATAGCCGTCTTTGTTCACAGAAAATTTATTGTTGACTCGTTAGGAGAGTGAGAGTTGAGAAGGAGACTTGTTATCAGGGAACGGGCGAGTTGATAATGAACGAGATGTCTTGAGATATGTATTCTCCTATCATAACAGGTGTTCTTTATTCCAAAGCTAGATTTATAGACACCAATCCTAGGAAATAGCTATACATGATATGTATATTTAGCAAACATAAATTACTATCAAGACTGTTTGAGCTATAAGAACTCGCTATATGAACACCTGTTATAATTGAATAGATGAGAAATTTCCAAGATGTCAAAGCCGCATGAAGTTTATCGTCTTTCCACAATAGGACAAACTCTTCAAGATACACTAGAAACAATGATGGCAGATAGGAAGATTAATTTGGCGCTGCATTCAAGAGTTTTAAACGAATTTGATAGGGTTGTTGGCGCTGCACTCGAGCAAAAAGTGCGTAATCGTCTGATCATCAAATGCAACCGACTCCGTACCTATAGATATTGCGATACAATTTGGACTTTGTTGCTAAAAGATGTCGAGTTTAGAGAAGTACAAGAGCTCATAAGAGTGGACTGGGTCAAGATAGTTGCGTTTGAATCGAGGAGGTGAATGGAAATTCTTGATGGTAAGGTACATATATCTTCCATTCGCCCTAGGTGTTTATCCAATATTGTCAACTCGATGGCGAGCAACTGCAGCTTATCTCGGAATTTGAAGATACGAGACTTTGATATATTCTCAATCAGTGACATTAAGAGAATCATATTCCTAACAGATAGAGTCGGAATGATAAGAGCATCAAAATATTGTTAATACAATCACAAAAACATAAACTGACTCGAGATGGAATCAATCTAAATCTCTGAGAGTTTTGTTATTCATCAGTCAACTATAAAGGTTCAAGTTTAAATCAACTGCACAATTATAACCGAGACATATTTAATTATTACAATTTGAATACCCTGGCTGTCCAGTTGCCGCTGAAGCTGAGAACCATAGATTCATGTTTGGATTTGAATAACAAAATCTCTGGTCTGCAAAAGGCTGGCCCTGACCGAAAACTGGCCCACTGGGCAGTTGATGTTGGTGGACAGTGGCCGCTATTTGACCGACTGGCGGTGGTTCACTTGCATGATTGTAAGCTTGGAACATTCCAAGTGGATCGACAGGTGACAACTTGTTACGTGGGGTAGATCTAGATGTAAGATCACCACCTGTTGCCAAAGGTGGCGTCATCGATTGATGAAGTTGCTGCTGATGTTGAGGTAAAACTCCATTTTGAGACTCGAAATCGTACAAATCATGCGGCCGATTGTTATTATTGTTGGTCGCATTTCCATTCCCATTGCTGTAGTTGGAGTTTTGATAATTTGAATATTGATTCGAGTCCATAACAAAGCCAGATTGACCTGTTGCACCATTTGGCATGAATGGCGGCTGATGTTTCTGTGGTTGATGTTGTTGCTGTTGCTGTTGTTGTTGCATTGCCGATTGCTCGGGGTAAGTTGACGAGCTGCCAGATAGTGATGTCGTACTACTCGAGGCTGTATGCGAAAAGTAATCTGGTCTACCACCTGATGCTTGTTGCTGTTGTTGCATGTTTACGTAAGCGCTGGTTACGTTACCACCTATTGAGCCGTGAGGCGAGCTCGACAGACTTGGATTTGATGATTGCAATCGCCTCGCTGGTTGTGATTGGTCTATATTATTCAAATTATTGAAACTAGATCGCATCGACGGGTTTGATGCGTTCGGTGGTGTGGTGCTGTTAGTATGGTTTAGTTGCTGCAGTGATTGTGATGATGTATTAATCGGTGGACTCGCGTTGTTGCTACTACTGCTGCTACTTGCATTGTTGTTGTTGCTGGGTGCTGGTGATTGAACATAATTAGTGCTGGCCGATGAGGCGGCTGACGAGGAGTTATGACCGGCATTTGGGTGGACAACAAGTGGTTGTTGATGTTGCTGCTGTTGTTGTTGGTTCATCAGAATACTAGGATGATTATAGGCTTCAACAATTTGATTGTTGTTAGAGTCCATCATTGTCGATGGCGGACTATTGCTGCTGCTGCTTGATCTCGTGTCGTTGGTCATGCTGTACAAGTTACTATTGTTTGCCGTTATGTCCGCTCCAAACTGACCATTCGAGTTCAACTCGAGCTTAATGGCTCCACCGCCGCTGCCGCCGTTACCGGAAGTAGGGGCCGCTGAGGCAAAAGCTGTGGCTTTCCTATTGCTGGACGACAGTTTGATGTTGTTGGTTGATGCATTGCTAGCGGCACCACTATTGTTGATTCGCCTATTGGTGCTCCGCTCTCGCTTAGTTCTAGTGTAAAAGTCAGTCCCATGAACAGTCTTAATGTGCTTCCTCAGGGAACTTGGATCCGTGTAAGCCTTTTGGCAATTGGACTCCCAACAACCATACGGTTTGTTATCTGTATGGGTCCGGTTCTGGTGCTTTGCTCGATCACTTGCATTGCTAAACGCCTTTGTGCAACCCTGCACCTGGCAGGGATATGGTTTCTCGCCACTATGAGATCTATGATGAGTTTTGAGATTCTCAACACGACTGTAGGCTTTATCACATCTATTTCCATTGGGCAATATAACATCGCACCGGTGCGGCTTGTAACCAGTGTGCCGGCGCATATGCACCTTTAGCATGTAAAGCGCCTTAAAAGGTTTCTGGTCTCTAGTGCAATCGTGCCAATAACACGAGAAGGTTTTCTTATTTGAATCGCAATGATATTCAACATGATCAACAAACTCCTTCATTGTATTGAATTGCTGTCCATTCATTGGACACTCTTGCCATTTGCAAAATTTCTCCACCGGCTCACACTCGCCATCGTCGAAGTTTGAGTTACCATCCTCCTCTTCCTCTTCGAGATCCTCGTCTAGAACCACATTTGCGTCGCTCGGCGAATGCGGCTCATGGCCACCTGTTGCCGCTGACGTGGACGTGGTGGTTGCTGTTGCTGTGGGCGTTGTTCCGTAATCAATGCACCTACCTGTTGGGCCACCTAGTCCTAGAGGGTGACCACCTGTTGCTTGCGCATAGTGGTGACTTGGATAAGCGGCACTCGTTGCTGTCATGGGATAGCTCGTATGCTGTTGATGATATTGGTTGTTCTGATGACTGTGATGGTGGTAACTCTGGTGGCGGTGGTCACTTGAATGCTCGTGGTGAGTGAGAGTTTCACTTGGATTTCCGGTGGTGGTGTCGGTTACGTTTGGCGAGGTTAGATTTGATCTATCGTTGTTGGGGTTGAGCGAAGCCTTTAGCATGAAATCCATCAGGAACTTGTTGCTTGGGATTCCGTTCATTTCGGAATTGGTTGTTGAATTCGAGGGGCCAGGTAAATTGTTGGGTGGCCCACTGCCGCCACTGGTGCTCGAGCTTCTATGCTTCGAGGGCGAGAAGGGATTCGTTGAGTTTGAGGACGCCGCCGGCGTCGCCCCCGACGAGTTTGCAAGAGGTAACTTTGGCTTGGTGTCCCTCTTCCTGTTGCTTATACTTGGCTGCTGGAGATGATTCAGTGGCAAGTTGCTAGGTGAAATCGATCGACCCAATCGATCCAAACAATCGGACGAGTGGCGACCGCTTGGGGTTCTGCTAATCTGATGGTTGTTATTCTTGTGTCGCTTATCGGCAATAAAAGCCTCAGGCGGTTGCTGATGCTGCTGCTGTTGCTCGCTATCAACTCCAAAGGCGGCACACGCACTTGCCGAGCGACCGCTTGTTGCCGGTTGGACCGGAAGTTGCGAGGTCAGGTGGTTTGCACTTGAGGCCGCCGCTAGGGCTGCTGCGGCCGCGGCTGCCGCGGCCGCAGCACTAGCTTGCGATGTGTTGACGTGGCCACCCAATTGGGGCATAAATGATTGCGATTGTCTGAGCAATTCTTCAAGATAAAAGTTGTTCATGTTGGTGCTATTTGAGTTATTGTTTGTTAGAGAGCCGCTAAAGTCGCGCTTTGCGCCTCTAGGATACGAGCCGGTGGCACTGTGCACATCTCGTCTTGGTGGTGGACTAAGTTCACTATATCTTCTATCTTGCAGTTGCTCTTGCATCGAACTCTCACTCCTTCTCTGGTTAGCGGAAGTTGCCGCTGCCGCCTGAACTGCATTTATTTGGCTAGCGGCCAGCATGTGGCTCAGGTAATACGATAGATCGAAGTCGGGACCTGTCGTTTGTTGTCGGTGGTGCTGAGGTGGTTGTTGCTGCTGTTGGTTGTTGACTTTGAGACTTTGCATTGATTGCAACAGGTGGAAGTAGCTAAGCAATTGTTGTTGATGTTGCTGTTGCTGTTGTTGCTGGCTTGCCGTCGCGGCCGCCGCTGCAGTAGCTGCGGCTTGGGCAGCCGCCTGTTGCTCCGCCACAATCGAGGCCGCTGCCGATGTCGACGAGCTAGTGCCGCTAGAACCAAAGCCGGCTAGTTGGGCCATATAAGCGGACATAGCCGCATGTTGAGCCATAAGCGAGTTGGCGGCGTTTGGGGGCGCAGCCGTTGAAGTTGCTGAGCTAGGGGCTAGGTTTGCGTTCATTGGCATCTGCGCCAGTATTGCTTGGTGATACTGACTCAAGGTATCGGGTAAGGCACCAGGTAAACTACCACCTCCGCCGCCACCTCCACCTCCCCCGCTGGCCATGCCGCCGAGGGCTCGGGCCAACTCGGCGGCGGCTGCCAGGGACCCATTCGAGGGTTCGCTGGAGGAGTCGTTGTTGGCGCGAGGCTCGCGCCGACTTCCACTCGCCGGTCCGCTAGTCCCGCGGGCCCACAACATTTCATAAGGCGACAGGCGACTGCTTGCCGGGTAGGCGCCAAGTGTAGGCACCGGCGAGGATATGGCGACGCCGCCGGTGGATAGGGTGCTGCTTGCAACGCTGGCTAGGGTTGAGTTTGACTGGTAGTGCTGTGGATTTCTACGCAAATTTCCGCCTCCATTTGGCTGGCCGCCGAGTGCATTTGATGAGGAGGAGGAGTTGTGGCCATTTCCGCCGCCAGTTGCTAAATCTTGCTGGGCGGCAAGTTCGGCGTGCAACCGCAAAAAGTGCTCTAATTTTGGATTCATGTTTTGTGAGTTATGATTTCTGGCGTTGACACCTGTTGCAGTGTCAAGTTTATTATTGTTTTGCCTGTTTTGTTTTCTATATTTCTGCTTGCAATTCAATATTTGATTAAATTGATTGGATGTCTTAATTTGTTGCCCTCACATGTTACTTTACCTAGTCTCTCTATTATCTTGTGTGTTCCTCTTGAAACCTGTACCAAAAGGCTTGATAGTAAATTCAATCTCTGATAGGGTGACGTGAATGGGGTTTTTGTTTGCTGGTTCATCAACCAGTTGTTGGGTGGGACACACGCACGCTCACTTGTTGCTGTTGCATTTGCATTGACGCGCTCGCTCTTGCGGCAAACTCACACTAACTGACTGACTGACTCGCTCGCTGACGCCGACTCTCGCCGCCGGTGAGTTTCCATTGCCACCGGTTGGGATCGGTCGGTCGGTCTTGTATAGCATGTAGTCTGTGCATTTTTAGTTGGTGGTGGCTTCTGTCGGTCGGTCAGTCGGCCGGTCGGTCTGGCGAGCGCTTCGTGTGTGTTGCGGCCACACATCGGCGCCGCCGGCTGCTAGTGCGCAAACTCGGCCGCCTGCACCGCTCGGGTGGTGGCGGCGGCGACGGCGGCGGCAGCAGCAGCCACACACACGGCCACCGGCGCTCGCCTTTGGGGGCGGCCTTTTGTGATTCCATTCTGCAGTTTCTCTACACTGCACTGCACTCCACTGTCCTGCGGCATACAAGCACTATACAGCGCATGCTAATAGCGGCGGATCGGGAGCAGTCGGTGGGATTGGCGCGTTCTGTTTGTGTGAGTGATGAAACCGTCCAAAAGTCTGCTTTCCTGCAGATTCCATTGGGAGCGCCGACATAGCTGGACAACAACAACAACAACAACGCCAATGTCAGTGGCACTTGACCGGCGCCAGCGGCTCGGTGCTTTGCTCGCGCGCGTCTCGCGCCGGTTCATTTGCCATTGAGTCTGCCGACTAGTTGAGAGATCAACCAAAAGAGAGGCTAGTTGCTCATCTATTAAACCATCGGAGCAATGCAACGCTATGCTGTGCAAACTCGAACTCGAACTCAAACAAACCGAGGCAAAGGCAAGCAATTGAAGCGGCCGCCGAGAGGAAAGCGCATGCCAAACGCGATTTACTGGTGGAGAAATTATAACATCACATCTCATGACTGCGCTTCGATTTTGGCTCGCGAAGATCCAGATAAGATCGTCGCTCGGTTTGTCGGACGGACGGACGGACGGACTGACGACACTCGGCGTCATCTCGTGTCTTGCGGCTGGGCTATCGTTGGTCATTTCGCTTGCTTCTCCACTTCGAATGAGACGTGAAAAGTTTGTTTTCGTTTCGTTTCGTTTCCTTTCGTTTCCCCGTATCGTCTCTCAAATCGTCGCTTAATTTCCATGGCCAAGTTGCAATGGAGAGTTCAATTCAAGAAGAAGGAGAATGATGAAAGAGACACTCGGCTAAAAGTTGGATCAAGTTTAGTGGGCAGGAGAAGGAAAGTGAGACATAGGAAAAGTTGCGGAAAAGCGGAAAGGCGGCGGCGGTAAGCGGTAAGAGGCAAGCAGCGAGAAGTTGGAGGCTGGAAGCAAGTGGCAAGCGGCAAGTGGCAAGCGGAGGCGCCACACATGCGAGCCACATGTTGCGCTGGCCATAAACAAGTTTATATTTTTCGTTGAACTGTTTCTCTCACTTCAGCGCTCGCTGGCCCCAAACTGCAGCTCGCAACTTCCTGTTGGCCCCAAAAGTTAGCCACTCGATTTTGCCATGTAAAAAGGCAGCGGCGATAGGGAGAGAAACTCGATCGCCGTGGACATTGAGGCGAGGAGAAATTAACGCGCGAATTGCGGCGGCCACTCGCTATCAGCAGTGTAAAGGCCCGTCGAGTGGTCAGCTGAAAAGTGTGGTGCAGGACGATTATCAATTTGGCCCGCAGAGAGAGAGAGAGAGAGCGAGCCAATGGGAAATTGGCTCGCGCGCTCAGTCATTATCAGTGGAGCTCGTCACTTGCTGTCTCGATTACTACACTGTAGTGCAGCAGTGTTTAGTATAGTGGACAAACCAAATTGCGGACTGCTCACTTCTAATTCCAATGCCAATTTCGACTGACGACATGAGCAACGCAAACATTCGCCGACCAACTTGGCCAAAGTTGTGCGGCTCAATTGGCCGTTTAGTCCACTTGGCGCAAAAATGTTTCGCCAACTCGCTGGACGGATCCATTCGGTCGGTCAGTTTCACTTTGCGCGTCTCACTTTCATCGCCCGAAAGTTGGAAACTTTGTGTTGAGTTTGGTTTAGTTCGGTTTAGTCGAGGCAACCTTTTCCGAAACTAGCGACTTGGTGGCGGCGAGAGCACAGACAAACAAACTTTCTGACGGCCGCTAGTTGAAATGAATGTTTTCATCGTTCCTCTCTCTCTCTATCTCTCGCTATTTCGTCTCCGGCTTCAATGGACAAAAAGAGACGACAACGATGAGTTAGTCTCTCCTCTGGCAGGCTCTATCTTTACACATTTATATATATATATATATATATATATATATGCTTATATATTAATATCATCACACCAACTGCCGGTGGCACCACAACCGACGGGCGAAATGACCAAAGTTGAAGACATGGAGCATATTAGCAGAGGAACACTGAGAACTAGAACCCAAAGTGCAAGTCCATTGTGCCGATGGGCCGCTAACTGTGTGCTCAAGTTTTCGACTAAAGTATAAAGTTTGCGCCTCCCCCGCAAACTTCACTTCACTTTATTTCGCTTTGCTTTACTTCGCTTTACTTTTGCTCCCTGGGTGCCGCTTGGTTTTTTTAGTACAATTTTGGTGTTGATGTTGCTGCTGATGTTCACATTGAGGAGCGCAAAGTTTCCAAGCAAAATTCCAAAGCGCGGATCCCATTTAGCCCTCTAACTTTTCGGACACACAATTTTCCCTCCCTCCTTTTTACTCAGAAGTTCGAGGAGAATAGAGAGGAAAATCCATTCACCGGCTCGCTCTTTTGTGTGCGTGAAAAGTAGTGGAGTCCAATAGGCGAGATTGAAACTTTCAATGTGTCGCCAAGCAAAAAGTAGCGTTCTCTCAATTGGGGAGAAATAACAACAACAACAACAACAAGTCCCTTAGCCTACAAGTCGAAAACCAAAGGCTCCACTACCTGCGCCAACCGCCAATCATCGCGCGCCACCAAGTGTAGCCCGATTCCTCAGGTAACAAGAATCAGACAAACCAATTGTTTCTTCTTGTCGGTCTGCTTTAGCTGTCCACTTTAACCTTAACCTTAACCTCAACTTTAACTTTAGTTGCAATTGAAACTGAAACTGAAACTGAAACTGAAACTGAAACTGAAACTGAAACTGAAACTGAAACTCTAACTGTAACTGTAGCGCCAGCCAATTGTCATTGGTGATGGTGTTGGTGTTGTTTCGTGACTTTAGTTGTAGCGAGCGGCCAGCTAGTGATCTCAATGATTTGGCATCGAAAATCACCAGCCAGCGAGCAAAAAGTTGAGAGGCCAACACTATAAGCCGCCGAGGTTAGGGATCAATATCAGCGGCGCCCTCCGCCATTTTACCTGGCGACACGCAAGCTTCGTTTTCCTGTCAATTGGCTTGAGCCGGCCAGTCAGTCGATCTGTTTGTGCGCAAACTTGAAACGAGAATGAGTATGAGGTGGAGATGAAAATGGAAATGGGAAAGGAGATACTGAGAGAAGCTAACCTTGACTTTGGATCATCCAAACGACTCACTGCGCAACTGACTGGCCAACCAATTGACCCGCTCAGATGCAGCCATCGTGCCACTCGAGTCGACTCCCGCGAGATCCAATTGAATTGTCAGCCGTTTGATGTCTCCATCGAGCGCCGCCGCCGCCGCTGCCACTTGTTGCCCTGGAGCGTTTTCAGCAGCACCTGTTGCTGCCCGGAAGGGATCCGATTTCACGACCGAGCGAGCAGCTCGGTGTCTTCCACTCGCGAGCTGCGTTCGTGCGCGCGGACTTTTCGCCGATCGGTCGGCGCACAAGTTGGAAGTCGCAGGTTGCAGGTCGCAATTCATAACAAGTGGTTGCCAGCTTCCTCCCCTTTGCCTATGCGCCAGCAGCAAACTTGAAAAAGAAAACCTCGAGGCTTCGTTTCGTATGAAAAGGAGAGGAAATGGAAGCTCAGCGCCCAAGTCACTTGGCCAAGGCGAATTAATCTTGGGCGATCGAGCGTCTGAGTGACGGGCCGAAACCGATGAGCTGAGGAGGAAGCTAACAAGTCGAGGGAGGCAACAATAACAATTTAGCCGTCGAGCGGCCAACTGGAAGCTGACGTCTCTCCCCGTCTCTCACAAACTAAGGCGCTCTCTGTTGCTCTTAGGTAAAGGTAACTATGTGGAGTAGCAACCACAACAACAACAACAACAACTACATATACAACTACAACAAATCGATCTCAAGTCGCCGACAAGACGAGAGATCGATTTTGCGTAATTGAACCATCGACTTCTCGCCGGCCCATCGATTTGCCGGCCACAAGCTGTAAGTTTAGACTGGAAGTTCGGAGGTGGAATAAAGTTGGCCTTAGTTATAACACATAAATTCGAGGAGCAAAAGAAGTGGACAGGAGTCACTTTGTATATATCTACCTTTTTGTAGCCTTATCACTCTCGACTCACTCAAGTTATATATATATAGCTTGTAACTCTGCGGCGCCCAACAATGGCGCCGCCAGTCTGCGCTTGCCACCAGAGAGCTCACTTATTACTTATAGCTCATTCCAACTCGCCTCCAGTTTGGTCAGGTCCGCTGTACTCCACTCCAGTGACTGGACTCCATTCCATTCCAGTCCAATCCGCCGGGCGTCCGGTGAGCAGCTGGCGCCTGTTGCTCTGGGTGGCGATTTGCGCTTAGACCACTTGGGAGCCTAATGCGTCCGTCAGGTGAACTTGTAGTTGATGGTGTTGCTTCTGCTCTCTGCTGTTGTGTTATGTTATGTGGTGTTGCAACTTATAATACAGCCGCCGCCGCCGTTGTATTATGAGCAGAGGCTTTCGAACTGGTCTGGCGCCAGGACCATTACGCGAGATTGAGATGTTACATCGTTCGTCGGCGTCGTTATTTCGTTTCGGCTGATCTGATTCCCTTGTGTCTAAGTGTAGTTTTGTTGTGTCTCCCCTCCAACTAACTGACAGCAGCGGCAGCAGAAGCGTAGAAAAGCGAGCCACTCGATGTTATGAGACGGATAATAAAAAGGGCGCCTATAATCCCTCTAGTTGAGTCCGGTCCTCCAGTGTCTGGTGTTTGTATCAAAGAGTAATGGAAAGAAGACACAAACACCACAAAACTCTCGGCGGGCCCATGAGCTCAAGTGGTTGCGCCTCCGTGAGCAAGCAAGCGACTGGTGCCACCAGTTGCGAGTTGGTTGGTGGTTCTCCCTCCTTTTCTTTGAGATGGAGGTTTGTTAAGCTGGAGGGAGAAAAGTTACCTGTGTGACGAGCGCGCAAGTAACTTTGAGTTTCACATAAACTTTGCGCTACGCGCTCAGGTACGAGCTTCTCGTGGGCCAGTCCAATCCAGTCCAGTCCAGTCCAGTCCAGTCCAGTCCAGTCCAGTCCAGTCCAGTCCAGTCCAGTCCAGTCTAGTTGTGTTGGTGTGCATGTAGTTCGGTGCATGCAGCTTGAAGCGCCGGAATTTTTCCCTCAGGACCTTTGGCTCAAAACTCTAAAGCTGAACTGAACTGAACCAGAGAGCAAACTGGTCAGCCATGAGGACCATTAAATAGAGAGCGAGAGTCGTGCTGTTGTTGTTGTTGTTGCTGTTGTGGGGCTGTCAACGCAAGGCGAGCGCGTTGCACTGCCCAACTGCGCCGCCATCCATCTCCCAAGTTCCTCTCCCGAACTTCCCAACAAAACCAAAGTAACTGGCCCAAATGAAGACGTCCAATTCTGCGTCTCAACGTGCAGCGGCCACACCACCGGACTTGGTGCGCGATAGCAGCAGTAATAGCAACGGCGGCCACTCTCAAACTAATTTAAAGCCTCGGCCTCAGCGTCTCCGAATTCGAATTCGAAGTGGCCGGACCCAAGCGAAAATGAGAGCTAACACACTAGCAGCGGCATCAGCGAAAGCAACAACAGCATCAGCATCAGCAAACTAGCCAAACCATCTAGCCGCCAGGTCCACCCAATGGAACCACCAAAGTGAGCCAAATCACCTGAACGAACCTTTACCTTTACCTGGCCTCCAGCTCGCCAGGTAATTGCGAGTTGTTTGGTCCACCAACTGAGCCGAGGAACCACCACCAACATTCTCTCTTTGGGCTCCCCTGGTAAGGGGAACTTGTTGCTGCTTTCTGCTCGCCCGTAAACTCCAACTTTAACGAACGAAGTTGGTGGTGCCAGCAGCAACGGCGGCGACGGCGGTGGTGGTAATGGTGGCGCCTCAATTGAGTCGTCGTCGCTAGCTCAGTTGAGTTGCTTGCTGCGAACCAACTCAACTGATGGAGAAAATCCGCTCATTGGGGCGGCAATTTGGGCGTTCAGGTGGTCGCTGTTGCTTGGCCACTCTCCCTCTTTTGGCCAGGTAACTAAACCAAACTCAACTTCGGGGAAACTCACCGGTTACCTGGCTCCTCCCCTTTGCTCCGGCGAATTAGTTCCACAAGCCAAAGGAACGTCTTCATTTGCTCAGCTCCCAGCGGCCATTTCACCCCCACCCATCGCAGGTTTGCGCGTTGCCCCTTGGATAGTGCGAGAGGGAGCAAGAATCTCGCGGCAGCGTTAGAATTTGTTGCCTCAATCTCGGCGCCTCCAAGCGGCCGATTCCAGTGCGCCCAGAGGCGGGCAGTAAATTAAGGAGGAAAGCAGGTAAGTTGTTGTTGCTGTTGCAACTTGCGAGTTAGCATTGAAGTGGCCAGTCTCTCGTCAAATAGCTTAACTTGGACTGCCCGCCGAGTTTGTTGCTAACTACGCCACCACCACCACCACCACTACTACTACTACTACTACTACTACTACTTCTATGAAATCATCATAGGAGTAGTAGTATTGGTCGAGGCAGTAAAACTTGTACCTTCCGAAGCGAACCGAACCGAACCAAAGTGAACTAAATCAAACCAAGCCAAACTGAATAGGGAAGAATTGAATTGATGCGAGCCGATCGGTTGTTGGTGGGGCCAAATCTCTCACCAGAAATCGCCACCTGAAGTAAGAAATAACTTTTCTTTTAGGTAGACAATGACTTTCGCTTGAGACGAGAACTCAAGTTGCTCGCTCTCCTTGAAGCAGGTAGAAGGAGGAAGAATGAGATGGCCACGATCCGACGGGCCTCACGAGTCGCAAGTCGCCATTAGACTAAACCGAATCGAATTGAATCAAGGTACCCGAAGCGTCAGTTTTCTCGCTTGATGGAGAAATACAAAGAGCAGGCGGAGGAGGAGGAGGAGGAGCAACAAGTGGTGAGCATGAGCAAGCAAAGTTTTGATCGCTTGCGAACCAAACAAAATGACTCACTTAATTCCCCTCGATCCACGTAACGAAGTGCCCTCACGTTGCGCCATCCAACAAACGATTTGCGGCCCGCGAAGCAAAGTTTCTATTCAAATCTAAATCTTTGCAAGAGACTCGAGGGTCCGGCGAGCCGAAATCCGCCTCCCCGCGCGGCGACCACTTGTTGCTGTTGGGCCACCGAGGCAACGAAAACGGCAACAGCATTTGCAACTACGGCTGCGGCTACGAGAGGAGCGCGCGCTGCGCGCGATCGGCGGCAACAGGTTGCTCTGTTTGCTTCGTTTGTCAGTTGTGTAATTCCCTTGGTGGCGGCGATGAGTTTAGTTTGGTCGAGGCGAGTGATGGAGATAAAGATGTTGACGGTGTTGCTATTCCTTCCTCCTCTCGCGCTTGTTGCTCTACGAAAAGAGCAGCATCGCTGACCACCACCACTACCTCTTGGTGGCGTCCGAAGGCACGAAGTTCGCGGCGAGAGCCAAAGTTGCGCAACAGGCGCTCGCTCGCTCGCTCCTTGCGAGTCGCCCTCTCCCTCAAAGCCACCGATGCAATCAAGACCAATGAGAATGGCAACCATCACTATTGTCTGCTGTCGACTCGTATGCTCGCTTGCTGCTGACTGGACCACCTCGTCCAGTCAATTGGAAGCCAGTCAGCCGGCCGGCCGCTCGGTGCGGTAAGTTATTGCTGTTGGCGCCATTTCACGGTTGTTGTTGCTATTGGTGGCGGTGTCTGTTGTTTTTGGCTTGCCGCTTGTTCTACTCGAACTCGACCCACCGACGAGCCGCAAAGTCCTCCCAGAATGTGGGCTGCCACCACCGCCGTCGCCGCAAATCAGCTCACAACTGGCATGTCCATCGTGGAAACGCTAAGGGGCCTTCAAGCACCACGAAGACAACGACGACTCCGATGACGACGACGCTGATGAAAAGAATGACTGTCCAACTTGCTAGTTTAGTTTGAGTGGATGGGCTAGCAATCGGGGCGAGCAGAAACAGTTTCTGTCGAGTTAGCAGTCGCTAGTGTTGTGCAAATCAAACATTTCATTGTCCGTCATTCCAACTGCCGCTCGTTTCGTCCTGCTTTTAGCTGCCTGCCACAAGTTAGTGGCAACCACGGCCACCACCAATCTGTTTCGCCGAGAACAAGGCAAAGGCGCAACAAGTTGCTGACTGGACCTGTTAGCGTTCCAACACCAATGTTGGCAGCGACAGCAACAATTGCCCCTCGACTAAAACCAAGAGGAAGATATTTAGATAATAAATATATATATATATATATATATAAAAATATATGAAGACGTTTACGGTCAAGACGAAACCGAGCGAAAATTGCTCGCATCCTCGAACTTTGGACTGCAGCTCATTTGGGCGACCGCCGGCCGAGGCGCTCGCACATCAACAACAACAAGTGAAGCAGCAGCGGCAACAACTACCTGTTGCCGCTGTTGTTGCTGTAGACAGTGGAATTCCGTTGATCTATATGCTGGAGATTTCAGATCCAAGGTTAAATTTCTCCCCTCGACTCGTCAGTTGCGTTATGAGCTTTTGCTTAGTTGATGGAAAAGAAGTGCAGAGTTGGAAGAGAGCAACAGGTTGGTGATGGTCCTGCTGTCGGCGCCTCCTCGCCGCAAACTGACCACCGAAAGGCCGACTAATACTCATCCGGCTCGCGAAGAGAAAAGACGACCATGATGATGATGATGGTCGTGTTTAAACGGCAATGAATTGTTGATGGCTCACTCGCAGGTAGTTAGCACCACAGCCGCTAACAACAGCAACAGCAACAACAACAACCACAACCACGACGACGACGACGATGACTTGCGATCGATTATTGCGCCTCCATCTTTCTCGCTTGTTAGCTGCTAGTTGTTAGCCGCTGATGCCATCCCACCTGCTCATCCGATTCTACAAAATACCACCAAAACTGCCATCACCTGCAAATCGCCAACCTGTGTCCACTGGATCCGATGCGATGATGTTACGGCTCTAGATTGACCGGCGCGCTTCCTGCTCATCGTTTGTCCGTCGTTATCTCGTTGCAACGGCAAGTTGGCCACAAGCTACACTGGATTTTTGCGCCACCGACAAGCACGCACTTGTCGATTCTGTCTCGCTCTTGAATGAGATTTTCAGAGAAAGAAAAATTTAGTCAGCGTTCCCATTCTCGATCCAAGGCGACTGTTCAACTAACTGACCGCAGAGAACATGTGAGAAAATCTTACCTGCAACCAAAAGCAATCGAGAAAAAAAACAGAGAGAATTAGAGAAAGGAACTAATCGAGCACAAAATGACTCCGCGACAACATGGTCTTGCTTTGATGGACTTAAATGACTTTTTTAACTCGGACACTTGACACCAAAACCAGAGGCGACAAAAAGGCAATGGCAGTTCATCAGTCCAAACAGTTTTAGCAGTCACATCTCAATTATCAGCATCAGCGGCAGCCTTTTTAGTCGGAACGACATAAAGACTAATTGTCACCCTTGGCGCTGGTCAGGTGCGTTTGTTAATTAGGCGCACGCAAAGCTACAATTCCATTCAGAGTTCCAGGCTAAACTCCAGGGCGTCCAAGTGACAAGCTGCGGCACACGCAAACACCTCGCCTGATATCACCGTCCACCTGAGAAGAGATTCTCTCTCGGCCCTCGGTTCTCGGCCCTCGAAAACAGATGACTGGACTTCAGCCGCCATAACAACGTGAATTCGAATGGAAAGATGAGCGGCGATATCATTATTGAAACTCATCATGCAGATGCAATTACCAGCACGACAACTTCGTGCTTATCTCATCTCGATTAACATTCTCCCTCCGCTTCTTCTCAACTCTAGTCTGGTTTGGTGTCCTTCGCTATATGGTCTACAGTGAGCGCCTTTGAGCCTCTAGAGCGATCCGCTGCTAATGGCCGATAATAAGGCATGCGAGAGCAATGCAATCGAGTGGTTGTATCGACGGCGCCTCTAGCCGCCGCCGCCGCCGAGGGCCACTTGGCGTCTCAATTGGCAGCAATCATTACATAATAATACCCGCAGCGGCGGCGCCGGCTTCAGATAGGCAGCTAAGGAAAACAAATTTGATTTTGTCAGGCGACCCAAGCGAGCATCTGTCTGTCTGTGTCTCTTTACCTGTGGCCACCTGACGCCGCTCGCCCACTTGACTGAGCAGCGAGAATTTGCAACAACCGACACCATAACCACCACCACCACTAATCCCCTATTAGATAGAGCGAGACAGAGGAAGGCATCGGCTTTATTAAACTTCACCTGTCTCCATCATGAGGCACCGAGCGTATCGTTTGGCTCGCAGGTGGAGCTAACATGCCATATGGTTGCCTGGGATGACGACAAATTGGGCAACGGCAATGGAGATACACGGCAGCGGCGGCAGCAGCAGCAGCAGCAGCAGCAGCAGCGAGCTTGGAATGATTTGTCAGTTGAGATTCGTGAGAGTGACACTTTTCTATTTATGTAGTCGCTAGCAATACACCAGACCAAGCGTTCTGGGCCACACTAAGCGGATTGCTCAGTCCCCGGGAGGAAGAGAAAAAACAGACCATCAAACTGGCGACACTCAACAGGTGTCTTGCGGGACTTGGGAGCAACAAGTGGTTGGAGTGGTTGTGAGATCTCATTTTGTGCGCTGCGTATTCACAGCAGTCGACAGCTACAAGCGCGACAACAACAACAACAACAACAACGCCAATGTCCTCCACTACCACAACCGCGAGCCTCAAGTTGGTAAAAAACCAACTTTTTCTCCCACATATAGTCTGGCCACCATCGAGTTTTTCTCTTATGTCACTGTCATGACGATTTCGTTGCCATAATAGCAGCAAAATCAGACGATAAAGAGGAGCCACCAAATTAAAGGCCACGAGTCAAGTGGAGTGCAGTGAAGTGAGCTGAAGTTGAGTCGAGTGGGAAGAGGGAACTTTGAGTTGCGTTGACATTGGAATCTATCTAGTTGATGCTCGACGTAAAACTATTGCTATACCCATGCGCGCCGCTCTCGGCTGCTGTGACGCAACTACCAACCACTTGCGATCTGTCCACCTCGACCTGTGTTCAGATCGAGGGAGCGAGAGTCACCTGTTATCAAGCAAGCGGATCAACAGTTGGCCAGTTTGCCAACTTTCCAGCCAATCTCATGGCTCCTCCATTTGGACTTGTTCTTCAATCTCTCTGCTACAATTTGCACCCAGCGCGCAGTTCAATGTCGACAAATTTAGATTTGCCCAGTCAGTCAGTCAGTCAGTTGATCGGAATTTGCAAAAGTTGGGCGACGCTAAGGACTCTGAAGCAACAAGTGGAAACCAGCTTACCGCTTGGAGCTGAGAATTTTCAAGTTGAAGTTGATGATAATGTTAATTTTTGCCAACTGGACAACCCCACCAAACTTGCAATCAGTTGGCCGGCTGGCCAGCCACACGCAAGCAAGTTACTGCTTGCAAGTGCTAGCACTAAACGAGAGTTGCTATGGGTGCTACAGGCGCCCAATAGTAGTTATGGTAGTCGTAGTGGTAGTGGTGGTAGTAGCAGTAGTAGTAGCGGTAGATGTGGCTGTGCAATAACTGCAGCTGCAACAACTTCACCTGTTGCTTCTAGCTTGATGTCTCAATTTGCAAGGCTAATCACTGGCCAACATCAACAGTTGAGTTAACACAAGTTTGAGACCAGCCACTAAAAGTTGGATTCCTTCAAATTCGCAGACTTGTTCACGAATTCACGAATCATCGACTTGTAAAGAGGAGAAATTTAGCTTTGAGCTTTATTTGAGCTTGCAAAGTTTGCAGCTGGACTTGCATGGTTCTCATCTGCTGTTAGCCTATCAGTTGGACTATCCCATACTCTGACTGCACTGGAATGGAAGAAACGTATCATCATCAGCATCGAGGAGAACAGCGAGGCTAGTAGTAGTCGTGGTAGTTAGCTAGCCATTAGATTGAAGTCGGCGCCACCACCGGCGTTATGACGACGACGACGACGACGACTATGATAGTGGTGTTTGATTGGACAACAGGTTGCTCGTGAATGCGCCGCCAACTCGCCACCTCTACGCTCGCGGCAACACCAACTTTACTCTCGGCTGCCCGCGAACCACCAACTAGCAGTCTTGCCACCATCTCCACTAGTGACCACCACCACCACAACCATTAGTGCTAGCACCTGGACACACAAACCACTTGATGTTGCTCCCATGACTAACACTACAAATTTGCCGATCCCCCACTTGTTGCTATCTTTATTTATTTCTCTTTCTCTCTCTTTCTCCCTCTCTCGCTCTTTCTCGAATCTCCGCCGGAGGCTTTCGACATGGATGGACTAGCTTAATGAACGGAAACGTGAGGCAAGTGGCGGCGCCCAAGTCTCTCATGTTATCGCACTTGTTGTGTCTTTAGCAGCTGAGTAGTTGCGGATGGATGAGGAGGATGAAAATGTTCAAGTGTTTGTTTATATTTATACATACACATATTACATAGTGGAGGTCGAGTCACAACACCTCTACTACGACCATGTGGTTACAACACTAGAGTCCACTCCAAAGCCTTCCATTGCAGCCCCCAACTTGCTGCCAATTTAGTACGAGACACAAGCTGTATGTTGATTCCAGAGGCATCTAATTCAAACGACTTGCTAGTGGCTAGGCAAGGCCAACAGATAGTTTGCCACTGAAACGTTGAGTTGGGCGCACGATTAATTAGGAATTCATTCGACGTCGTCATTTATTTCGACAAACTGGGCGGACAAAAACAGCAACAACACCAAACAAATCGGATAAACTCCCCTGGTCAAATGAGCATCTATACCTGAAGAGAGCTGAGCGAGTGAGTCTATAGTCCGCCTAATGAACTTGCAAGTAACTGAGCGGAGCTAAGCGCAATCAGTTCGCATTCATTTACCTGGCGAGCGATTGGGCGCTGCATTTGAATGATTTGCCGGCGGCGGCGGCGGCAGTTACAAATAAGGAGGTAGGCAGGCAAACAAACAAAGAGCCGCAGTCATCGTCTTAGTCGTCGTGGTCGGCATCGCTTATCTTGAATAGACCATCTCAAAGACTAATGATCGCCAAATCCGCCGCTCAGTTGTGCCATCACCTGGCCGCATTGCTGGGCGCGAAACCCATAATCTATGCCGCCAGCGCCACTGATTGCTCACCGTCCTTCTGTACATCCCGCTTTTTTCTTCGTCTTACCTGCAAACACAAAACCAATTGGGCTAAAAGTGGCAATCAAAGCTCGATGAGTTTCCTCCTCCTCCTCCTCTCAGCGTTTCCTACCCTCTGATGGCTGATAGCTCCCATCTGCTCTCTTGTCTCCTGACGACCCACTGATGGGAGACACAGGCAGCGACTCCCAAAAGCTGTCATCTCGTGGGTTTAGCTGGACAAATGTTTTAAATTATTCAAATGTCAAAGTGTCGTCCAGCTGCAACGGGAAAATGCTAGCGGCTGAACTTGGCGCTTCAGAGTGACAAGCTTGGCGTTGAGAAAAATAGCTTAGGTGTCCATCTTGTACTTAGACTTTTCCAACTTCTTCTTCTTCTTCTTCTTCTTCTTTGGAGGGTTAATTCTATTTGCACAGATGCTTATCTAATACACCTTCTCGCTACTTGCAAGAGTTAATTCCAATTCACAGTTGACATGTTGAAAAATTATCACCAATTTCCCAGGGACCAGGAAAGTTTGGAGGATAAGCGACTCGGTGTCTTCCCTTTGAATCTTTCCATTTCAAAGCCCACGGTAGCTGTATCAAGTATCAAGAGATCTATTCAAGGAAGGAAAATTCCATAACTGAGTCAAGGTGGAGCCACCTGGCGAGCCAGCTTGCCGCCTTCTACCGGTGAAGAAAATCGGTTATTCATTGAGTCGAATCTGAACACATTGGAAAATGGAGTTCTAACTTTCCCACAATGCCGCTATTTAAGCTTGGTGATAAGCACTTCGCAAAGGTTCCCAAATTAATTTAAGTCGAGCCTCACAAGTATTCCCTATGTTTTAAAACTCTATCACTTGACTGTGTGGGGCGATGTTATTAACAAATGTATCTGTATCAAGAGAAGGGTATCCCTGACAAGCTGACCAACCATTCGTTTATTGTTTAGATCAACTCGTTTCGAGTTCAATCTAAAAATGGTTGACTGTGGGATAAAGATTCCATTCATATTCAAGTGTCAACACAAGAGAAATTGAAACAGGTGGGCGAAGGGCCACACACGATCATAGGAGTAAAGCCATTTGACATCGTTCACCGACAGTGAATCACCGTTGACGCAAACCAGGTGCCGCAAAACAAAGCCAAAACCGCCGGCGGCAGCGAGCGACGAGAGAGCAACACGCGCGTTCAGCGGCGGACACATGACGCGGAGATGGCCGAATTGACTTTTCGCAAATTGTAAATAATGAGCTCGTTTAATTTGCTACATAAAACCAATATTGTTTCAAGATGACCCAATGACAATCGACTCAACTAATTTACTTAAACCAATTATTGCAGCTTGTTGCAACTCAAGCCAGTTAATACTTGTAAATATCTAACTATCAAATACAATAAAACAAAATGCCAACCAACATAAACGGCAAGGACCGGATTGAGATGTCTCCGAAAGACAAAGATATCAATCATTCGAATTATAATATTAATAGGATAGTAATTTTTAGATTTTTACTAATTGTCTCACTCTATTTAACCTCACTCGCAAGCCAAACATGTCTTTGCAATTCCGATGAACAAACTACCAGCGGAGACACCGATCGACCAGCCTCCACGGTTTCAGTGAATCTCTACGCCAAATGGAGATATACTCCCGTCCACCTCGAGGCTAGCGAGATGCTTGCCTCCGATAATCAAGAACACTTTTGGAACTATATAAATGCCATCCATGATAAGTACAATTCCACTCGACCCATCAAGAGTCTCAATTTTGAGCAATTGTACAATGAAGTAGTCGAGGTAGCAGAAGAGATCCTTGACGACTCCTATCAGGTGCCACTACTTAAATTCTCGCTTGCCCATCATATTAGTTCACCTATGATTGCAGCTCATGAGCAGATAGCAAGAGATAGATTGGGTGAGAAGATTCACGAATGTAAGGCGCTAATAGAGTTACCCCAACCGCCAATAAATGAGAAGCCTCCCGAGGATGAGAGCGATGCTAAATTGAAGGATCCGTATGGAACCAGGAAAACTCATAGTGATGTAAACATCCTCTGTAACAGTGATGATGCTTCTATGGTATTTGAGAAAATCCTCTCTACAGATGACTACGTGAAAACCTACTATCAGCCAACAATCTACAAGTCTGATCACATCTATTATGCTCACAACAACCCTAAAGCTAAGAAATTCGAGATTTTGACTGCTGTCATTTACGGAGAGATTGGTACCGAAGAGTTCAGGGATCTTTACAACTATTGCAAGAAGATGGCTGACTTAGGCAAGATGAATTTTGTAGTGAGACATTTAGTCCCTCTTGACTCAAACAACTCAAAAGCACGTAACCGAGTAAGCCTTGGAGGTTATGGAGTTGAGTTGGCTATCAAGAGTACAGAGTATCGAGCACAAGATGACACTAGAGTTAAGGGTGAGGCTAGTCAACTAGCTGAAGATGAAATTAGAGGATTCGTAGAAAAACCAGATGAAATCGAAGATTTGGTTTTCAATGAGCTCGCAAAATCTAGCGAAGAATGGAAGAGCACAAATCCACATTTCCACGAGCAAATCCTTGAGTCCATAAAGCAGATACCATCCATTAATTCTAGCGATATCGAGGACCTCAGTACTCAGGCTGTCGGTCTAATACTCTCAGCGCCAGCCGAGAAGCAGTTGGCTCTAATGCGAGATCTCAATCAAAACTTTCCAATTGTTGCACAATCTTTAGTTGGCGAGAAGGTAGACGATGATATCCGAAAGGAACTCGAGCAAAATCAGATGCTCTTTGCAAGATTTCTTAATCTTGCACCAACTGATGCAGCACTATTCATGAATGGCATGTTCTTTGATGTAGATGCGCTGGATATGTTTGCCTTGTTTGAAGTAGTCAAAAATGAGTTTAAGGAATTACATGATGGGACAATCGATTCAACTGAGAGTGATGTCGAACGATTCTTGGACAAAAGATATGAGGACTTCTATACTAAGATGGTTATAGAACCAGAGAGACCGAATGATCCGTTTCTCAAGATGCAAGTCATTCTAGACCCACTGACACGCGGCGCTCAGAAAATCTTGCCAATATTGATGATATTTAGAAAGGTCTTCAATATTAAGTTGAGATTTATGTTCAACTGTAACGACAAACATACCTCTCTACCACTGAAAAGTTTCTACAGGTTTGTTATTGAGAGTGAACCTACCTTCAAGAATGGACCTAACTCGCCTCCTGTGCTAAGAACTACCTTCAGGAATCTACCAAGCTCATCCTTGTTGACTCTCAATATGGCAACACCCGAAAACTGGCTGGTTGAATCTGTGAGGACTCCATATGATCTAGACAACATACATCTAGCAGAACTAGCGGGTCAAAATGTGTATGCCGACTTCGAACTTGAACACCTGTTGCTCGAGGGCCATTGTTTCGATATCACAAACGGAAGTCCACCGAGAGGTTTACAGTTTGTACTAGGTACGCAAAACAGACCAGCATTGTTTGATACTATTGTTATGGCTAACTTGGGATACTTCCAACTTAAAGCCAGTCCTGGTGCATGGAACTTGAGGCTTAGAAATGGAAGGAGTGCAGATATTTACTTGATACACCACGTCGATGGAGCTGATTTTATTAAGCACCAAGACCCTAAAACCAAGTCGACCTCAGTTGTGCCTGCTTTACTCAACGATTTTAGGAGCAGATTCATGAAAATGCGAGTTCACAAAAAGAAAGATCAACGCCACAGAGATTTACTCTCGGACGAGGACGAAGAGGACAACAATATTGGCGATATATGGGGTTCAATTCGTGACTCAATGTGGTCTGGATCCCCGGATAGCAAGAGTATTGAGGATGCAACTGACAACAAGTTAGCAGATACAAAACTAACACGAACTACAGAGGGCAATCGTCTCAACATTTTCTCACTAGCCTCAGGTCACCTCTACGAGAGACTGGCAAGAATTATGATGTTGAGTGTCTTGAAAAACACAAATACTCCTGTCAAGTTTTGGTTCTTGAAAAATTACCTATCGCCTACATTTAAGGACTTTCTGCCCTATTATGCAGAGAAATACAACTTTGACTACGAACTAGTTCAGTACAAGTGGCCCAGGTGGTTGCATCAACAGAGTGAGAAACAGAGGATCATTTGGGGATACAAGATTCTGTTTTTAGATGTACTATTCCCACTTGATGTCAAGAAAATCATATTCGTGGATGCGGATCAAGTTGTTCGAACTGACTTGAAAGAATTACGTGATTTAGATTTAGGTGGTGCGCCCTATGGTTACACTCCATTTTGTGACAGTAGAACGGACATGGACGGGTTCCGGTTTTGGAAGACCGGTTATTGGAATAGTCATTTACATGGAAGAAAGTACCACATTAGCGCCCTGTATGTGGTAGATCTACAGAAGTTCCGTAAGATTGCAGCTGGAGACAGACTCCGTGGTCAGTATCAAGGATTGAGCCAAGATCCAAATAGTTTGTCGAATCTTGACCAGGACTTGCCAAACAACATGATTCATCAGGTGGCCATCAAATCCCTACCTCAGGAGTGGCTGTGGTGCGAGACTTGGTGTAGCGATGAAGAGAAGAAGAAGGCAAAGACGATAGACTTGTGCAATAATCCACAGACGAAGGAACCCAAATTGACTGCTGCTCGAAGGATCGTCGCCGAATGGCAAGATTACGATGATGAGATCAAGGCAATCTACGAGGAGTTTCTAAAAACACAACACAAGAGAGTTAGTGAAAGCAACAAGACTGTCCTCGATTCGCACCAGTCTTCGACCAAGTCGTCACTAGATCAGAGCCCCTCCACAAGAGATACCCCATCCAAGAGTTCAAATGATAAACAAGACACAACTGGCGAAAAGCACGAAGAATTATAGGTTCATATCAAATCAAGTAGAGTAGTAAACTGTTAACTTCTGATCATAACCAGATCTCCTCGATCGCAATCTCATCATCAGTGATGTCAATCTATGAATCTTTAATGATGAATATCCTAATATTGCTCTCTTACACAACACAGAGTTTAGACGAAACTGATTATGCTCAAGCATCCAGTTCCGGCTTGTATTTCCCCTCCCTCCTTTCGGTCCGATCAAAAATATTATTATCTTAATGTTACTCTAATCCTCCTTAGCTATGACACCCTGGGTGAAAGTTCTCAATCTACTCGAGAATCCTTGGCGTATTTTTTGTGTTACAACAAGTGTAGTAGTGACTATGTTTCCTAGGAAGATAATGAAGTATATGAAACTTGTTAATATAACTTGCCATTCATGTGTCTCCGGTTCCTGGTAAAGCTTGTATAGAGTATGAGCATTATAAAATTGTAATGCATAACCAATATAGAGGAATGGTAATAAGAATGTCAATCCTTTCCACATCCATGAATGGAAGCCTTGTAATGTAACATCCATATCATAGCGCTCTCCCAAAGCTCGTAGTCTATATAAGCAGCTATGTTGATAGTAGAATTGTAAGTATTGCAAGAAGGCTGTATAGACTGTGTAAAGTAAAAATTTGGCCCTAAATTCGTTGTAAGATGGTCCATCTGGCCATAAGATAATAATTCCCGCTTGAATGGTGGTAATAAATTGTAATGCCCTCCACCAACCATGAATCCTTGAACCATTGACAATCAATATTGACTCCCTGATAGTCAGTGTGCAATGGTACCAAACTAATAGAAATTGGAGTGCCGCATCGAGCGCCTTATAATTGATGAACAATGTTATGAAGGATAAAATGAATATGATCAAGTTCAATATCAACTTGAATCGCTCGTACTCCTCCTTGTACTTAAGACGAAAGTCCTTTTCTATCAAATTAACATTCAGTGATCCTAATATGATTCTTAAGTAAAGTTCGCCTTTCTTAGGTAATGTGTCACGGAACCTTAGTAATTGATTTTTTCTAAATTCTATCTGTTGGTCAATATCGTACTTGGTATCCGTTTCAATATCAGTGTGAGTCTCGCACTTTCTAACCTTTTTGCGGAATTGATTTAATCGTTTTAGCTTCTTTTCGATACTTTCACTGATTTTATGTTGCAACTTATTGGCCTTTTGGACGGCCGCCTGGTAATCCTTGTGGATTTCCTCCAAGTTGTTCAGTTCATTCTCATTTTCGTTGTGCTCCTCCTCCAGTTGTGACCAACTTGTGACCTGATCCTCTGAGGGCTCGTCGAGAGACATCTTGAAGGTTTATTGATCGGATTGATTGTTGTTCTTTTTGTTTCACTGATGTTATTGTAATGCAAAATAAATTCAATCTCACGCTCTCAATCTTATCCAACTCCTTCCTGGTCCCCCGGTAAAGGCAATCTCAACAAGAATTCTACTGTATTGTAACTCTCTATTATGGAGACGACAATTACTCGTCGTCTTGTCCTCTCCCGTCTCCTCTTTTCTTGAAAAATTTGGTTGATTTTGTGATAGCTAGAGGTAATTATCGAAGAAAGTATTCGGAATAAAACATACGGAATATAATCAAGTATATTTCTTGTGATGATTCTTATGTTAGCAAGTTGCATTATTTTCCCTTTTTCGCGCAAATTATTTGAAGGAGCGCTTGCGCCCTCAAAGCTTTGCCTTTCGCTCCATAACAAATGTATGCATTTTCCCTCTTTCTCCACGAGATGATTTCTCTCTCTCTCTCT
>WNKI01000002.1:397449-421898 GCA_015350385.1 Aculops lycopersici
GATGATTTCTCTCTCTCTCTCTCTCTCTCTCTCTCTCTCTCTTCGTTCATTCTCCGCTCGCTCTCACTCGTTTTGCATGCGGCGACCACGAAGATAGAATTATCTTCATTGCACACTGACGTAATCTATTGTTATTCCATCATCATCATATCATATTATCTGAACTCTTACGATATTATATAACATCAATTAGTCCAATCAGCCAGTGAAGAAAAAAATTAACCTTCAACCTCCACCTCGATGGCAGCCGCATAGAATTTTACTTGAGCCGTCAATTCTATTTACAAGTTGACAAACTGTACATTTTTTGGAGTCATAAAGAATTGGTAAGCCACGAAATAAATTTTGTGTTCATTAACATTATTATTAATTGTTACGATGGACCAAACCGCAGCCGAACAATTCCTAAATCGGCTCACAAAACCCCATGACTTGGAGAAGATCCGCCAGAAGGTGTTGGAGTTTTGCAAATTCCATATTGAGCATGGTTTAGAGAACTCAAAATTTGTTCTAATCACATCTGGTGGTACCAGTGTACCTCTAGAGAGAAATACAGTGAGATTTATAGATAACTTTTCCATGGGAACTCGTGGGGCTTCAAGTGCAGAAAAGTTTCTCGAGCAGGGTTATGCAGTTATATTTTTGCATAGAACAAGAACCCTTGAACCATTTCTGAGACACTTCAATCAAAAATTAGTCTTTGACACACTAAGCGAGTGTTTAATTACCGAAGAGGATGACGACAAACTCGCCCTTGAGCCCATGCACAATCTATTGGATGACATGAGAGACTTGCTTAAGACATATCGAGAGACTAAGGATCGCCTACTTAGCATTGGATTTGTAGAACTTGCCGACTATATTCATTATTTGCATGAAATTTCCAATATAATGAACAGGTTATCACCAAAGAGTATTTTTTACCTGGCCGCGGCCGTGTCCGACTTCTACATTCCACCAAATAATTTAGCAACGCACAAGATCAACTCAGACGAACCCTTGCATTTAACCCTACAGCTTGTACCCAAATTTCTGCATCCTCTCGTCAAGTTTTGGGCTCCGGATGCTTATGTGGTTTCGTTCAAATTGGAGACCGAACCCGAGAAGCTCATTGTGAAATCACGTCGAGCTCTCGATTGTTATGGTCACAAGTTAGTGATAGCCAACGAGCTTGTCACTAGAACTGAACGAGTTCTTCTAGTGGACCAAACACAAGCCAAGGAGATAAGCTTGAAGAATCAAAATCCGCCTATCAAAGAGATCGAAACTGCAATAATCAATGAACTTATGGAGCGCCACAATGCATTTCTTCAGTCTCACGTGAACAGTACAAGTAGTAATAGTAGTTTGCAATAAACTGAGTCTTTTAATCGTAATCTTATTCTGCCGTGTTGCTAGTTACTTATCATGACCATTGTTAAGTGTGCAGTAGACGCTAGTTGTTATGGTGACAGTTTGGCTACAAAGCGAGTCATTTAAACCTTGCAAAGCCTTCAATTTTAGCGTCTAACACATATTCTTTCCATTCCTTATGAAAAGAATATGAAATGTGGCGTCCGGTTTCATATCGCACTTCCAGCCGGCAAATCACCACTAACTTTACTTGTTGCTCCTCATGCAGCCTTCAAAGAGTGAGAATCCAGGTAAAAAGGGGTTGATTGCCGCCGATCGGCTGAAGGCACGACCTCGACGGTTTGCATACAAGCGCATCCTGATTGTTTTACCTGCTAATAGTACAGTTAAAGATGCAGGATGGATTATTAGCGATCTAATTAGGTATCTATGCGAGTAGAGAAGTGGATAGGTTCACCTACCTGCTGCCGAGCTCACCTGACTAGCTCTAGTATTGCTGCTAGCGAATTGAAATGGACTCGGCGACTTCGTGTTCGCCGGATTATAGTTGAAGCTTCTGTATGGATAGCAGATTTCATGGCATTCGTAGTCGCAATAGTCATAATCGTAGTAATCACAATATCCTGTTCTACATTCATAGTGACACTCTTCGCCGTATTGGGCATAGGCAACGGAAGCCAAGACGACCAGCGTGAGACTAGAAATCAAAAGGCACCTCATGTTTGTTGTTGGTATTATATAAAAATTAGACTCTGAACTTGACTTGACTATGTATATTAGATTGAAGAATTCATCTCTGGAATGGTAATTCCAGATTCCAAGTCTTTTTATAGCAAATCGATATAATGACGAAACGAAGTGAGAGAGGAAGAGGAGAAAGCTATTGTCATTTTACTCAAAACTCCCACAAATCACCGCTAAGTGACCAGAAAGTTTCTAGAGTTCGTTCGTTTTCAAGCCCAAGTTCATGTTTACTCAACAACAATAACATCATCAACAAGCAACCCACCGGCCAAGCAACCAATCGGGCGATGGTGAGATTTATTTGCGAGTAGGATAAGCAATTAAAAAACTCACACACAACAAAGTGGTAATTTTTAGTGCAAATGGCAAGCTAGCCACGGCCACCTAACAGGCGAAACAAAATGGAAGTTACACAAATTCAAGTCATGTCATAAGACATGACTTTGATTGTGCAATCGGCGTGGTGGTTGTTATTGCTCGCCAAGTGCGCCATCTGGCTATTCTCTCAAACAATGTAGCCAACTATCAAGCTGGTAGTTTGTTGACAAAAAATGAGATTGCATCTTTGATTATGGTTTCCATATCACCATTTATCAGACAACACACATCGAGTCCCAAACGCCAACTTTTTTGTTAAGAACGATATCTCGAGCTCCCACAACTCGACTACAAGGTAATCGGCTATAGGGTATCGGCATCCACCATGGATATCCTCTCGCTGCCCCTAACATTGATAACTAGCTCTCACTCTAGAATATCAAATAGTTATATAGTGAACACACACGTCTAGATTCCTTCGTCGGCTTGAAGATTAGAGTTTTCGAAGCTGAAGGCGAGTTAGTCGAAAAGATTGATTTAGAACCTGGGAGTTGGAAGTAAGTTCTCTAGAATTAACTTGTACTAGTTGCCCTTATTAGTAAGTTTCTTTAGCGGTTAGTTAGCCTCTACTTCTATGCTGCTGACTCGCTAGCTTGCTGAAATCAACAAGTATTTTCAAGCAACGGCACAGCGGGAGAAGAAAGATATATATAGAGAGAGGGAGAGAGTGATCAACAAGTAGGCCTTGTTATGCTGAGCTTCTCGCTAAAATTAGGAGATAGCAACACCAACTCAACTATTGATTTGCTACTCTTCCAAATCCAAATTAATATTGATTTTGAAGTGAAAATGGAAAGGAGCATGCCAACAACTACTTCGAGACGCATAGTGTCCTGGCGTCTAAATGGCGCTGTGAAACTACTAAGGTCATTAATGCAACTGCAAACGCGCGAAAGATATACGTGAAACAAGTGGGTGCTCGTCATCTCTGTTGTCGTCGTGGTCGTGGTTGGTGGAGCTGATGTGTGTCTTCATTAGAAAAAATAAAAATGAGGAGTACACTCTTTTTTCGCGATTGATCTCCTTCTCTCAATTGCTTCGAGTCGACGTTGTCTTGAAACTTTGCTATGTTTCACAAATGAAAGGGAACTAAGGATCTAGAGCCGACTAGTTAATTCCGCAAGCTTATCCTTCTCTATGTTGTCTTGTTAGCGGCGAAAAGGCTCGAGATCACATGCTAAACGAATCGCAACCAGGCGTAGCGTAGCTTGTTAATGGCGAACATGACACTAGTGAAGTGGGAGCAATAGCAAGAGCGAGAGCGGCTACGTACGTATTTGGCTCGTTTGCTACGCATGTAGTCATTGGTGGTCGTTTTCGGTGTTGGTGGTTGTTGCTGAAATAAAACCAGTGGCGCAATCAGCCAGGCAATCGAGATTCGATCAACTCGCGGCGAGCCATCGAAAAGTCGACATAGCTACAGTCGCCGCCGCAGCCGCAGCCGCCGATGACGACGACAACAACTTCGACTAACACGACGATGAGCAGATAGAGAGGCAAGTGGCTTTCGGTTTAAGTTCCAGCAAATCAAGCCAAGAAGCTGGAACTTGGCAATCCACTTGGGGCGCCGACGTTTCGAGGCTGCGCGCCAAGTGGCCCGCATAGCGCCGTATAGATTTGGAGAGGTAAAGTGGCGCTCGCTTTCGGAGTTGGCAAGTTGGAAAGCTAGCTGGCTAGATGCACGCAGGCACAAAGTGAGCAATGGGAGCGGCAGCGGCCACCACGATCCTAATCAGAGTTTGCGATTTTGCTCGTCTAAAAAATTAAGCGGCCAGCATGTGGATGCTAGCCAATGGCGTCGCCGCCGACCACTTGTTCCTTCTCACACAAATAAATATCTTCTCGTCCCCCTCTTTCCATTGAGCTTCTCTAGTTTACTTTTTTATTAGAGCCGAGGCGCAAGTGGAGCGCGCCAATGAGAACAACACACACTCACTTATTGCAACAACACAGTAAGCCACCAATGGCGTCGCGCCGCTTCCTTCCTTCCCAAATCTCATCTTACTTTGCGCGTTCACTTGTCGACTCAATCAAGATAATAGAGTGGAGCTTTTCGCCGGAGCTCTTTCCCTGGCACTTGTTGTTATTATTACTGCTGCCGCTGCTCATTCTTTGCGCGGATGTCCCAAGTTTTGGTGCCGACTGTTGCCATTGTTCGTCGCTTTAGCCGATGAAACGACAGCAACAGCAGCAGCTTCTGACTGATCAACTGGGCGACCAAATCGACTGACTGACTGACTGGGTGATCAGTTTGGGCGTTGCTTGGTTTGCTTGTCAAGTTTGCGCGTTTTATTTGTTGATCGAACTGATCGAAAAAGGCGATCGATCGATTTGTCGATCTCTTCGCTTCTCTCCCTCTCTCGCTCGCTCGCTCGCTCTTTCTGCCTCCAGGAGCCAAGTCGCTTCGCTTCGACTATCGCGCTCCTAGACAATGGAGCTGCTAAATGTGGTCGCTATCTCCACTCGCGTCTCTTTGTCGCCCTTCGCTGTCCTGGTTTCTGTCGAGCTCGCATGAGTCCTTTCCGATTGTTCTGGTGAAAGGGCAAAAGTATCATGCACAAGTGATTGGCTGTATGATAATGACGCGTCGTGGTCCTCGTCGGTGATTGCTTATCGCGAAATCCACGACACCGACAACATCGAGTGGGTGACGAGCCGCTGCCACTTGTTGAATTCGATCCAAGCTGTGCGACCGAACCCCCGACCACGAACACAACCACAACCACAACCACCGCCGCCAATCAACACGAAACAAGAGAGCAACTGGTGGCGATACTGCATACAGTGTGGCCAGCTAATTTACCCCAAGTGACTGATCCCTTTTACTGGCTTGCAGTTTGGAACATTGGAGCCGGCCAACGAAACGGCTGCCGCAGCTTCCAAACGCAACTGGCCGATAGGAAAGGTCGTGGTCGTCTTCGAAGTCGAATGGGCAAATCGAGTTTCTCCTTGCGGTCGAGTCAGTTTCCAGACGCTGGAGTGCGACTTGGCAAATTGTGGAAACCGCGCGCTGCTCCAAATCGAAACTTCCAATTCCATGTGACCGACCGACCGACAGACCGACTAAGTAACTAAATGGCTAACTCTAATTAGAAGCATGTTCGTGAGTGCGAGCGCGTGAGTGAGTGAGAGAGAGGGAAACTCGATCATCGTTTCGCCTAGCTGGTCATAAAAATGAAAGTGAAATAAAAGTAAAGTTTGCTCACACGGCCAGCGAATGTGTCGAGTAGACAAGATTTTTTTCTATCTAGATCCATCTCTCTCTCTCTTTCGCGCTCGCTGCCCTCCTTTTCCAGAACAAATCCGCCGTTCGACTACAATGGGCCCATTCAAACTCCACGGGCTTACCGAGGAAATCACCCAACTCAGATTCGACAACAACCACTGACTAATAAACTCCAACTAACTAAACTCGGTCTCGCTGATTCCGTGTTGTTCGACGGTCTCCCAGTCCGTTGGCTTTAAGTGAACTTTTTCCGGAGCTCGCCGCGGCCGCTACTGCTGCAGCTGATTGTTTTTCAAGACCCACCGAGATCCACATCCTAAATGTAAAGTCTAGACTTGTGGCCAGACTGATGAGTTCACTTTTGTGATGGTTGTTTAGAAAACGTCACGAAATCTCTACGATAAACGAGACACCAACGACACCAAAAGAGAATAGCGGCGACAGTTTGATTCGATTCGATTTGCGTGTCGAGAGTCTAGACGCTAATTTGCGGCTAGAGCTGTGATTTTCGTTTAAATCTGCCACTAAAAGAGGAGACGAGAAGGTCAAGTTTTGCGTAGATCACGGAACCGAAATGTCGCCCGACGATGAGATTGAGATTTTGTAAGCAAATTGTGCGGGGAGAAATCATGTGTGAGTTGTGAGTTTTCTTACAGGGAAAGATTTCCATCAACTAAACTCCTTCTTCCTTGCATTTGTTGTCGCCCTCGGCCGCTCGACACACAATTGCAGTGGCCAGCTCAGATTTCATTGCGGCCGCTTCGATGCTAATGGGTGGAGATCCAGATGAGAAAGTCCAAGGCAAGCAAACTTTTTCAGCCAAAAAGTCGCTCGCTCATCATCCGCTCGGCCGATTGTTGGCTCAAGTTGGAGGAGGATGAAAGAAAAGGGGAGAGAAGTTGGCGTTTGCCTCGCGCTCGGGTGAGTCAAGGCGGCGCCAACGAGGAGAGGGCGAGACAAGAAAGGGAGACGCGCAAAGCAGCGGCAACAAGTGGCGACGGCCCCAAATTTGCAAAGTTTCCTATCCGTTTGCGCGACTCTCGTCGCTGACTCGTCAACGAAACTGAAGCTACGAAATGCACACTCTCAAGGCTGAAAAACACAGCAACACCGTGAAAACGAAGCAAAGGGAAAATCTGACTTTCCCTTTGCGTCTCTCTGCTGCCACTACACTGTACAGTAAAGTACTGAGGCTTAAAAAGCTCTGGCAAAAATAGGTCCTCTTCTCGAGGTTTCGTGTGTCTCTCGGTGGAGATCGTTGATTTTGTTGCAGATAGGAGAAGAGAAGTTCGTTGTGTTTGCTCACTGAATCGATCCACTCTCTGGTACATGTATCTCCTTGCGTTTTCCAATTGCTTGCTCTTTCTGCGGCGACTCAGTGGCTCGCTCAATCGCTTGTTTTGCTTCAGCGCGCGCAACACTCGCCCTCTCCTCCGCCGATTGAAAGCCCAGAAAGCGATTGGAGTTCTGCAGGCTGGAGGCGAGAGGGAAACAGAGAGATGGAGTAGAGTGATGAGAAAGCAAAGAGAAAACATATCGCTATCCTTCGCTGTGTGTTCGTGTGCATGCATGTACGTTGCGGTTACACCGCGCACCGGCAGAGACAGATCATCTAGCGCGCCCCAGAAGAACCGGCGCGAGCAGAAGCAGAAGCAGCAGCCGGCAACAAGTGGACGCTAGCTCATTTCCACTGTCCGGCGCGTCACTTCACCTAACGCTCCTCCAAAGTCTTCGCCCACACACTATACACTGCACCGCGTTGCTCATCGCACTAAAGCAGTGGCGTCGCTAGTTTTAGTACACAAAACAATTTTTAGACAGAGAGAACATAGTGACTCATCCACTAGCAACATGCCGATAACCTAAATGACAACAACCGATGACAAGACACAGTGCCGCTACCGATTCTATTCTCACTACTTGTTGCCAAGTCCCAGGAAATAGAAGAGGAATTTTAAGTAACAGTGCAAACCCCAACAGTAATTTGAATTTTTAATTTCTAAAATCTCTCTAGACCAATCAGTTCAGTCTTGTCTAGAACTCCGACAGGAATTGGTCTTCAGAGATTTCCAAGTTTTAGAAGCAACATCACCAATTAATCAGATTTTAAATCATTATATATTATAATAGCACAAACAGTAAACAACAACCACGATACGTACAGTAAAGTGAGCCGCAATCAGACAAAATTGCAGCTAGATACTCACGAGACAAGATTACAAGTTTTAATTTATCAACTCTAACTTAACCAAAATATGGAGCTTGGCCCCATCTACCTGGGTTGCTCCACCAGCCAATCAGAGTCTAGCTACAACCGAAACTCTTCCCCAACACTAAGCGACTTTAGCGACGATTTGGATGACGACCTGAGAGTCGCGGCTGCAATTGCAAATCAACCAAATTCAACCCCAAGTCCATCTGATAGTCACAAGACAAACAATAGCGGAATGTCGTTGGTGGTGTCAGGTGGCGAGAGCACTAACGCTAGCGCAATCAAAAGCACCAGGCAGCAGGGTAGCGATACTTTGGAAAACAGTTACCTGGATGTCATCGCTTGTGATCAGGATACAGGTGTCGTTAGTTTGCCATCTCGCGAGATCAACGAGCAAATTGGAAACACTACAAGTCAACCCCAACAACAACAAGAGGAACGAGCAAGCGACAATCCCAAGACAACGAGTGAGTGCGGCAAATCCAAGAAGCTGTTCCCTCAAAAATTGTGGGAGTTAATCAATAATCCAAACTACGACTTTTGCTTACGCTGGTCCAGCGATGGCCAATTGGTTTACCTGAACCGCGACGTCTTCGAAGAGTCTTATTTGCGCCAGAAGGATAATCAATTCCACACACAGAAGGCCATTTCATTTGTGCGCCAAATGAACATGTATGGATTTCGTAAGGTGGACGACAGTTATTACGAAAATCCAAACTTTAAGCGAGACAAACCGGAGAAGATAAAGGACATGGTGCGTAAGAACACCAAGGATGAGCCGTGCGAGTTTAGAAATCAAAGTCTATCGAATGGAGGTGGTGGTAGTAGTGGTGTGAGTCCATCTCTTCTATTTAGGGCCTCAACTAGGACCAATCATCACCAAAACCAACAGAGAAGTCATCATCACAACCAATCACAAAATCACCGAAACTTGAGCGCCACTTCCTTATTGTTGGATCCAAGGCAGCAGCAGCAGCAGCAGCAAAACCACCATCACAACCTCAACCATCAAAGTGGCGAAAGTGATAACCTCTCAGATCAACAACAAATCCCGTCACAGCCACACCACCCGATGACAGACACTCTGCCCCTTCTAAGCCAAGGATCGCAGCTCGGCAACATGGTCACCATGTTGATTCAACAGTACCAAACAAACCCACAACAACTATTATCACAATACCCAAACAGTAATCTCTCGCAGCAACCAGACCCGGAACTCATCTACAACTACCTAAGCAACCAGATCATTAACAATATCTCAGCAACAGGCCAATTGCCAGCATTTCTTACAACATCAGCTGCCGCCTCGCCATCAACACTAACAAGCCTACTGACATCATCTCAAGCGTTAGATCCAGTTGCACTGGACTTGCACTTCCAAAACCATCACCCACAACAACACAATCCCCCTGATCGACACGAAGAGTCCTTGTCATCGTCGCTAGATGGCTATTCGGCAAGTGGCAACGGAGCTTTAGGCAACAATATCAATGATACACTTAGACTTGAATCGCACTTATTAAACTGGAACAATCAGCTTAACGGTCAACTCAACCACATTCATCATCATCATCAGCAGCAGCAGCAACAACAACAACACAATCAACTTCCAGCTAGTAATAAGAGAAAACCCAATCGATCGGCCAGATCCTACAAGCGAAGTGTCGATTCGATCTTGGATATTGACGACAACTATAATAAATTTCCGGCCAACAAGTCGAAGGCCCAACAAGCACCTGTCCAGTTGAACGCAAACAACACTATCTATCCAGAAACCCAACAAACTCACATCGAATCAACACCATCGGCACCCATAACCCCAAGCTCGCCAATAACAACCACCACCACAACCACGAGCAAGCAAGCAGAAAGTCTTATCGTCAGCACTGCAGCCTCGAGTGCCATGGATTTGGACGATGAGGCAATTCGAAAAGCGGCCAGGATGACGGAAAAGTTTGCCAAGATCCTGATGGAAGCCGCACAGCTCATAGCCAAATATTCATCAAGTTGCTCAAACAATAATGGAGATTATATTCCATCCTTTGCCTCTCCAAATGGAAGCAGTAACAAACAAACAAATTCACCCATCATTAACTCGGGCCATCTCAAGGCGGCCCTCACCTTGTTACCCAAGGAACTATCAAATCTGATTGATTGATCAAATCTAAAATCTATCATCCAAAATCCACGTTTCAAAAGAATATATATACCAGGCTATCTATATATAAATAACTAACACATTCCTATGGTTTGTTCGTCAAATTAATTTGTAACAATAAATTATAACTTAACTGATCACCCAAAAATTAACTTGGGGTTCTGGAAGATGATGCTTATTTTGACTAGATTTCATTAGCAAGTTGTCACTTATGTTGTTTTTTTTGTCAAATAGCAAGCCTCAGTCTTAACATTTTGTTGCGAATGGAAAGAGAAAAGAGTACAGTTCGAAGCTAAAAACTTGCGCCGCATATTGCTCCAGTTTAACCTGTTTTGCTTGCTGACCGAGAAAGCGTCGGCCGCTTGCTGCATAAAAAGGCCGTGGCTGTTGTGTTGTCATTTTAGACTTGGACTTTCTTACTCTAACCGTATTGTTGCAATATTACATATTTGTTCTAAACATCACCTGAGACACTAATTTAACTTAATCCACATTTCTCATTATGTTTTAAATTATTATAAGAATATTTTACCCAGCTCTGGATAAGATGAATATTGTTGACCTCTCTGATGTTGTTATTGTTTACTTCCAAAGATAGGTAGATAGATTGTTTAATGAAACCAACCGTCAGAGATGATTTCTGCTTGGAGGCGATTTATAAACAAGGACGCCAACAGTGACCAACCAAACGGAAATTGGGTCAATGGCGTGCCCCCGGGCGTCCAGAAGCTTGACAAGGAGCTACAAAGAAAGTTTGCCCGTGGAGTTAACTATAATATGAAAGTAGTTATCAAGGGAGATGCCAAAGTTGGTAAGACTAGCTTATTTTTGAGACTAAAGGGTTATGGGTTCCAAGAGGAATACACGCCCACCGAACATCTGAATGTTACTTCAATCAATTGGAACTATAAGGCCACTGATGATGTTGTCAAGATAGACCTTTGGGAAGCTATTGATACAGCCAACAAGAGGAAGGTAAACTTTGTAGATCTCAAGTTAGAGAATGGACACAGTCCAGCAGCACAGGCAACTGAGACAAGCAATAACAATAATCCAGGAGGCGTTCCTTTAACAACTCCTAATGGTGATAGGACCTCCAATGATGTAACAAAAGTTACACTGACCAATACAATTTTAAGCATGAATGGCAATACTAATAACCCGATTCCTGAGTCTGCAAAACAATCGCTCGCCGAGTTGAGTGAAAACTTCGACGTCTACAAGGGTTCAAATGCTGTGATTTTGGTAATGGACATGACAAAACTATGGACCTTTAAATATATTCAATCTGAGCTACCCAAGATTCCAAAAGAAATTCCAGTACTCTTGGTTGCCAACCACCGAGACCAGGGCCACCACAGGACAGTGTCGGCCGAGCAGGTAATGGCGTTCATCGATGGACTTGACAGGAGCCCTTGCGATGCTCATGTCCTTTATGCAGAATCGTCGATGAAGAATGGCTTTGGATTAAAGCTAATTGATAAGTTTTTCAATGTCCCCTTCCTAAAGCTACAGGAGAGCGCTTTGGTCAAGCAATTGGAGATCAATAGATGCGGTTACGTGGCTACTTTAGAGGAGTTGAAAATCTTACAAGAGTCCACAAGTCGAGAGTATGATCAATATCTCGAATTAGAAACCATCAAGCGACGACAGCAAGCCGACGCAATGTCGCCGGTCAATTCAGGATTAACAAATCTCGACGAGGCCACGAGGGAACAGATAAGACGCACCACCATGTCAAGCGATCGGCTGGATGATAATAATAGGAAGAGTATAGAATCTAACTATGAGAAGGAGCAAACAGATGCCCAAGTTCTGGCAAGCAAAAAGTTTGTCAACAACAGACTGCCGAGTATTGTTATGGGCGCAAAGTGCCCACTTCCACAAACGAACTCTATACAAATCTCATCATCGTCCTCGCAACAGCAGCAACCACAATCACAATCTAATCAAAACTCCAAACAACCCACAACTGAGGCTCAGGAAGTGGAGAATGCGGATAATAGTGATGATAGCGATGACGAAACTCCAAGGGCAAATCCACTGGTTGCCGGATACCAGAGCGACCTAGACTCCGATGATCAAGTTGAGGATATCAAGCCTAAGGAATAAAAAGGGATTTCTTGACATTTGTTCAAGTATATACAGACACCTGTTTGCTCATTCAGATTTCTCTGAACTTTACCTTAAAATTTGCTCTGCTGCCTTGGATTTGAGTGAAAAGAATTGCACGCAGTAAAACCCTTTCGATAGTTTTTATTCTGCGACATTTTCCAATGAATATCTGCTCTACTCGCTAATTAAGGGATGAAAGTTGAGGTGCTGATTACACTTGTGTGAGTGCTACAGTTGGATGCGGAAAATTAGAGCGCTCAAGTTAGCTAATGAACCTGTTTGCTCACGCTGACCAAGCGCACCGGTATCGCTGTTGTTGCATCACACTTAGCTTTTGGCAAATTTTTTCCCTTGACGAGAGCGAGATTAAGCCCCGAGTCTCGGCGAGAATCATTTTCTCCCCTTGGATAGTTAACCGGCACGCCCAAAGTGCCGCGCGGCATTCATTCCGCATAAGAGGGATCTCTCTTTCTCTCTCTCTCTCCCCCTTGTGTTGTGTGTATGCGTCTTGCGTAACAGAGACTCTCTCAGGGTCACCGGACTTTTTCGGGAGATTCTTGTGTGCATTTGGATGGAATCAAAATCATGATTCAGGGATCCCCGTTACAAACAAGAGTTACTGCACTTGCAAGGCAACTCTGCTACAGCGGATTCAGTGGGGAGGCCGCAAAATCCCCAACGGGCGTGCACAAAAACCCAGGCTCACGGACAGCGAGCCCCCCGCGCTCAGGGCAAAAGTCGAGCTCCTGGGCGAGGCATTTGCGGGCAAAATGGGCCTGCGTTGCGTATTGAATTTTGCACTGTGGCACAGGCAGCAATCGCATTAGCCGCAATAGTGAGCTAACTTACAGATAGAGAAATGGCCATAGAGAGTCGGCCTCGCGAAGAAAGGCAACGTAAAAAGGCAGAGACGGCGACGACGACGACAACGATGGCGGCAGCAGCAGCGGCCGTGGCTTTTCTATGCGTTCTGACGGCAGCAACAGAAGCGGCGACGGCGACAGCAGCAACAGCAGCGCACCACTCGCAAGTTTTGGGCAAATAGATGGCTTTGACTTGACCACAACTTGAACAACACAAACTCATTTTGTCATCCTCTCCACCATCACAAACACCACCATTAACTCCACAAAAACCACGACATAATTATCATTAATATTATCCCATTATTGGTCCAACCTTATAGATTCTACTTATTATTAGATCCATTAATATTATATTAGATTATATCAGAATTACATAACCATCAACCAAACCAAGGCAACCACAACAAAGTGCAGAATGCAAACTATCAAGTGTGTTGTTGTCGGCGATGGTGCAGTTGGAAAAACATGCCTACTAATATCATATACAACTAACAAGTTTCCATCCGAATACGTGCCAACAGTATTCGACAACTATGCTGTTACTGTTATGATTGGCGGCGAACCATACACCCTAGGCCTTTTTGATACAGCCGGCCAAGAGGATTACGATAGACTAAGGCCATTATCATACCCACAGACAGACATATTCCTCGTCTGCTTTTCAGTCGTGTCGCCATCATCCTTTGAGAATGTTAGAGAGAAATGGGTGCCCGAGATTACGCATCATTGCCAGAAAACTCCCTTTCTATTAGTTGGAACGCAAGTTGATTTGAGAGACGAGGCTGCAAAGGTTGATCAGTTAGCTAAGAACAAACAGAAACCCATCACATCGGAACAGGGAGAAAAGTTGGCCAAAGATTTAAAAGCCGTCAAATATGTTGAATGTAGTGCATTGACACAGAAAGGCCTGAAAAATGTTTTCGATGAAGCAATCCTGGCTGCATTAGATCCACCCGAGCCGAAAAAAGGTAAAAGGTGCACGATTTTTTAGAGAATAATACGGATAATAATCAGCATCATTATTATTACTATTAATAAATTGTATCAATCAATCATACCTTCCCACAACAAGATGATGTATATGTGACAGCAACGCAAGTCTACACTTCAACAATCACCATCATCTTCTTCAAACAAACAACAACACAATGATTGTTGTCATATGCAGTTTGACAGCGAGATATTATGTATGGGTTATAACAATAAAAAAAGAATGATTTGCCCATGGTTATCGTTCCATGGTCTTGTAACTACTCATACACGCAACATAAAGTTTATTGATAGCTGATGGTCATCATCGATAATAATAATAATAATAATATTTATGTATCATCATCATCACGCAAACAATCTATCAACAAGTCTCAAATCATGAAATCAACTAACCGATGCGCTAGTTCTGCAAAACTCAAGGAAATTTTCAACCAACTCATAATGTTCGCGGTTCTCCGTCTTCATGTTACCAATTATTTCGCTAGCTTCCACCATGGGCAATAGAGACTGAATAAACTCTTGCGTATAAGGAGGCTCGATAATTTCTAAAACTTCGGTAACGAAATATCTAATCAGTGACACGTCGGTATCCTGTTTCTGCCAACACTTTCGCATGTGCTTGATGATGGGAATTACATAATTTCTACTGACTAAATGGACCATGCGATCAATTATAACTCGTTTCACATGAAGTTGTTGCAGAACTTCCATGTCCTCTGGTTCAATTTCCATTAATCCTATCAAAAGTTCCAAGACTTTCTCATGCAATGTATTATGATGTATGCTAATCTCATCGAGCAAAGCCAGATGGATAGGAGTGAGGTCGGTGGATAGCTGAAAGTAGCTTGGCTCAGAGACAGTGTGCTTGACCCACCCAAGTATACCCATGGCAACAACAGGTATCTTGATATATTGGTATAGAGTGTTCACTTCGCACAGTAACTCGCTTGACCCTTTTTTCTCTTGACATATCGTTGCCACTTTATCCAAAGCCGATGAGGTGTACTCGAGGTGATCCTTGTTGATGGCTCTACGGTTTCCTTTTTTAATTTGCTCAACAACACTGACTGCGTAGGATAATAAATAGATGTATTTGGGTCTGTGCTCAGGGTTGATTCGAGAGCCTGGTTTGAACAATGAGTCTAAGATGAGATCTAAAAAGAGGGGAATCCGGATCAGTGACACTGGTGGTGGATCGGAACTTTGGTATTCCTTGTATAGTGTTGTAATGTCGGCTGGGTTGAGATAGTTTTTTGATAACATGGATGATAAAGCTGAGTGGACTCGGGGATGAGCAGCAATACCCATCAGTGACATAGTGATGGGAGTTGCATCGAGTCTTATCTGTTGGGCATGCTTGGCAACCTCTTGAGAGAGACGCTTGATACTTGCTGAGCCTTTGCAATCTCGTGACAACAAGGATAGAATTGCCTGACTGTATAAATATGTATGCTCACCGTGGCAGATCATACGACAAAATTCAATCATATTTTTCTCGCTATCCTCTTCGCTTCCACTTAGAATGTTCGTCGTGAGTGTCTTTAAAATTCTGGCAAAAACCTCGAGTTGTTGCGATGCAGTTGATATACTAGTAATCTCACCTTGGAAACCTGCATCACTTATAAGCTTTATGGTAAACAAAAGCATCATGCAGTCTGGATACATTTCTGCTAGCTTATAGATCAACGATCTCCAAGAGGGATGCCCAATGATTTCTGTCAACCAAGCTGGTGTTTGGTTTTCGTCGTTTTCATCTGAGAAAATTCTATCCGCTTTTTTAGGGTCGAAATGCTTAATAATCATCTGTTTTAAATGATCCTCGACCAACTGTTGCACTTCTTGGACCTCCATTCCTGTTTTGATAAGCCACTCGGCAGATAGGTTGACCATTTCAGCAGTTGCCTCATAGTTGTCAGCTAATACATCGATCATGGAAGACATCTTTCCGCCAGCTTGTAAAAACTTTTTAACCGTATTTGTTACTGTGGGTTCCATAATGGAATCCGGTTGGGACAAAGCCTTGAGGCATTCCTCTCGTATTATCTTGGAGCCGTAGTTGTCCATGGTTAATATATTATTTGGTGAACAATAAGTATCAAGATACAAAATAACCCCCAGGTGCGCAATTGGCTATGGAGCCCAAAAAATCATCGGGCGAGTTTTGTTGTGTTGATAAGGTCTAGTTCTCGACCAATCCGCTAGGGCTGCATCAGCATCCAGCGTGCCGCTCGTTTCAGAGAGAATGTTTTGCATCTATACGCACGTGGTTAGGTGCCGACACTCCTTATTGCACTTTCCTGCGTGTAATTTCAAAGCTAATTTATCCGGGGACTACATATTGAATCAAGATGCCCAACACTAAACCCAAAACAAAGCAGGGTCGTAAAGAAAGACGAAAGAATGATAAGTTGAAGGAAATAGAAGATCAAAATCCTACAGAAAACAAGAACATATCCAAAGTGAAACCCGAAGAGACGCATGACACGGTATTCATAAGAAATTTATCATTCGAAACAGAGGATGACAATCTCAAGGAGTTCTTTGAGAAAGGCTTTGGTGAAACTGTCTACTGTCTAGTCTGTCGAGACAGAGAAACAGACGAGTCCAAAGGCACAGCTTTCGTCAGATTCAAGGATCCAGAAAATGCTGCCAAATGTCTCAAGGAGGCGAGAGATAAGGAGCTGATGACCAAATTCCACTTGGATGGGCGTAATCTTATTGTTTTACCTGCAGTTAGTCGCGAGAAAGTTGGAGAGCTCAGGAAGAATGATGGCGACAAGAAGGACAAGAGGAATCTTGTACTTGCCAAAGAGGGTTTCATTCATCCTAATTCAGATGAAGCCACTGAGCTATCAAAAGGTGACCTAGAAAAGAGGAAGATTCTAGATAATAGAAAACGAGAACTCCTGAAAAACTTGCACAACTTCGTCAGTGATACAAGACTTTGTTTCCATAATTTACCCCCATATGTCGACGACAAAAGATTGCGGCAGATTTGCATCCAAGCGATACGAACAGATCACCCTGCTGCCAAGATAGTCGAATGTCGAGTGATGCGTAACAAAAAGGGTAGAGGTGAGTTAGGCACATCAAAAGGTTTTGGGTTTGTGGCATATAGCAAGCATGAGCATGCACTAGCTGCTCTGAGGAATCTGAATAATAACCCAAAGATATTCACCCCGGACAAGCGGCCCATCGTGGAGTTTAGTGTTGAGAACATGGTTGCACTTAACAAGAAAAAGACAAGATTAGTGAACTCTCAGAGAAAAAACGAAGCCATCAGATCTGGTACGAGTATAGTTGCCAAGCCTGATGGTTCGAAACAACCAGACATCAAGAAAAGCAAGAATGATAAGGCAAAGTCCAAGTACGATGCAAAGAAAATGAAAAAGAAGTTAAGTGTCACTGTGAACAAAATCGATGACGGTGAAGAAGCCAATCTCTTGAAAAAGATTCATAAATTAAAGAAAGCAAAACTTGCAAGCTAATGGAATATTCAAATTATATTTTGAATGTTTATTTTCATAATCATCCCTCCAATTTTTCCAATTCTTCTAGATTTGTAGCATCGAGTTCGTGAATGGGTTGCCCGAAGTGAGACATGAGAATATCGATCATCTGTTTCTCTTCAGCTGAGGATATCATGTTGATAGCAATACCATCTTTCCCGAATCTACCTGTTCGGCCAATTCTGTGGAGATATGTCTCTTTGTCTACTTGTCCTGTTCCCTGTTCGACCGGCAGGTCGTAATTAACAACTAACGTAACAGACTCAATGTCGATACCTCTAGCCATCAAGTTGGTCGATATCATAACTCTCTGTTCGCCATTCTTGAAATCTTCCAATGCTTGTGCTCTTTGTTCGACGGTAAGATCACCACTGATCAATCCCACTTTATGTCCATCGGATCTCAATCTTTGAGCCAGGAAATCGGCTGACTTCCTTGTTCTACAAAAGATAAAGGTTTGTCCAATTGATAGAGTGCCATAGATATTGGCTATAGCTCTATATTTGTCCTCCTCGGTTCTAGTGACAACATAGTATTGTTGGATATTTGCTAAGGATTGTTCTTCTTGCTTCAACCTAATCTCCACAGCATCAGGGGCAATACCAGAGGCAAAGTTTCTGACCTCTTCGTCATAGGTGGCGCTGAAGAAGAGGATCTGGGCTTCTTTGGGGAGTGATCTACGAATTCGCATGGTTTGAACTTTGTGGCCACCAATATCGAGCATAATATCTGCCTCGTCAAGCACATAAACTCTAATCTTGTTCATATCTACATTGGCAAACTTGAAGATGGCATCGTTCATTCGACCAGGTGTTCCGATCAAAACGTGCTCGGTCCACTTGGCGCCTCTCTCGCTGAACGGCTCGCCCTTGGCCACAAACCTGAATTTGATTTCTTGCTTGTAGTGTGCCATTGTGGTGGCAACTTTGAGAGTTTGTTTAGCAAGCTCGTAGGTGGGTGCTAGAATAATAACTTGAGGGTGTTGAGCTGTTGTATCGACGCGCGAAAGCGAGGCAAGTACGAAGGCTGCGGTCTTTCCTGTACCCGATTGGGATTGGGCAACCATATTCTTTCTCTCCTTGATCAATATCGGCAATGCAGTCTCCTGAATTTTTGATGGCTTGGAAAATCCCATCTGATAAACGCCCTTCAGTAAGGCCTCATCTAAGTTCAACTCTTCGAATGATTTAACACTGTAAAGGGGACTATTTGGGTCAGCTCTGATTACCTCGACATTATTTGTGGAGTGCAATAGCGCCGATCTGATAAACTTGTTCATGAGACTAAAGTCAGCCCTTGAAGGTTCCTGTTCAGCCTCGGGGTTTGGTGGTTGTGGAGCAGGTGCTTGTTGTTGATCGGCTGGATTTGCGGCGACCGGTGGTTGGGTGACATCTCCGCCAACTTGGGGAGTAGTATCAGCGACAGCCGGAGAGGCCGGAGTAGCTGGCGACTGGATATTCAAGTTTGACAGATTGTCTTGGATTTCGCTAGCCATTTTGTATGTGGGATTATTTTAGCGTGTTTCCTAGTCAATTAACTATCAGATTGTAATAGAGTGTGGGTATTTAATTAATTTAGATTAATACAAGGATAAAAACACAACATAGAAATAGATCATTCGCATTTTGCATCATCATAGCAGAGAATGGGGTATTTATTTTAGCAAGGGGAGGGGAAGGCATGAAAAGCGCGTGGTGAGAATCCATCGGCAACCTGAACGCACACACAACAAAACACATGGATAGCACTACGTTATGGCTCAAGGCGGGTACCACGCCCACTTTCTCGCTCCAACGTAGACTCGCCACTCATCACGAGCATCGGGTTTTCTGTAGCGTAGAACTAAGAAAAACTTCTTTTCTTTCGTTTCCATTCCCAGCTCAACTCATCAAGATCGATGACCACCAACTTGAATTCGGCAAACTTAAATGGCCTCAAGTTTTCTTTCCCCTTTTCATTTCACTAGATTTAAATGAGAGAAAAAGAGGAAATTGTTTTCCAACTTCAAACAAACTAGACAAATTAGTGTCAATTTCAGTTACGCACTGATTTATGGCCAACAATCGCAACTTGCCAACTGAAACTAGCCGACAAGTGCAATTTATAGAATCCGCTCGCTCGAGCCATCAATCTATCGGAGGCCACCAACAGACAAACAAACAAACACACTCGTCGATTGTCTTTGTTGGTTGCACTAGAACGACCAATTGAAAATTGAATTATTCCTTCCTTCTCTTCGTTTGATCGCTAATAAAAACTAATGCTTGCAAGCGATGAGATTCCAACTCAACTCCAAATCGGTGGCCATCAGTTTGAAGTTAGAGGCACCGAGTTAAAGAAAGGAATCTATCCGTTTATCGATCCACTAGACAGCAGACGATTCTCATCACCATTGATACTGATAAATAAGTTCAAATGCTTAGCACGGCCTCTAGAGTAAACGAGAGGAGATTCAGTGTGTCACATCGTTGATCCGAATTGATTTTCCAGGAAACCATTTGGATTTGGCTCCTTGGCCATGATTTCCGTTTCGATTTGTCGCTTCGATTTGGAGCTTAAAGTGGCTTTGGAGTTGGTGCTATCGTATGCAGCTTGTTAGGGTTCTACACCCGTTTCATGCTTCGAATAAGGGAAACTCTGTTAAGACACAAGCAACGACCTTGACTTGATCTGGAGCGCGATGGAGGAGGCAAAGTTTCAGCATCGCGTTGTGTTACTTTGGGTTGAGTCTAGTTGGGTTGCGTTTCGTTGCGCTTGCTCGCCAAATATACCAAACGCTTTACAACGAGACTCTCTAGCCTTTAGCTAATGATAATGAATGCACTCAGCACGAGTAGCCATTAATAATCGGCGGCCATCGATGACGGCGTTCAGGTTTTACTTTGAGATCTCTAAACACCAGCCCAAGACCAGGAAGCGGAAGTAGCTTGGGCCTTGAAGCTCCAGAAGCTCCCCCAAAAGAGAGCAGTTAGCCGAATCCCTCATCTCTTTCTCTCTCTCTCTCTCTCTCTCTCTCTCTCTCTCTCTGTCTAGCAAACGGCGGTGGCAGGCTGTAAGAAAACTCAAGGTGCAAGCTGTCATTTTGGATTCAGTGTAAATCTCCGTGTGCCACGCTGATCCTGATGGCGGCCCCAGAGGTGCTCGTGGTGGCCACTGAACAGAGGCACGCACGGACAGGTGAACCAAGGGTGCCTTGTCTTTTTTGCAGGTGACCTCGCATTAGGGTACCCCACCTGGCGGCATGAGATCAGGGAGTAGCGCGCGTCGATTGCATCAATACAAACATCGAGACTTACGAGCCGCTTGCGTTTCTGTCCTTGTCGCCAACAGTCATCAGCGCTAAAAAGTATCTACTTGTAGACGAGGCTGTAGTTGTTGCTTTAGTTGTCATCGTCGTCGTCGTCGTCGCTTTTACTTCCGCACTCAAACACGAGGTTGCCAGGTGAGTGGCGCTCAACGCGAGCATTTGCAATCTAGTTAAAGGTAGCGTTAAAGGAGAGCCTCCTAACCAACAACATGAGTTTAGGAGTTAGCGTGAGAAAATTCCATAGAAGCAGCTCAATGTCTCTGTTGGCTCGCCGCCGATTGCTACGCGCATCGACTCAAAAAACCTAAGCACAGTTGCAAGGAAGTTGGTCAGTCTTTTGTATGTAGCTCTCTACCCACGACGACGATAGATTATATTTGACGATGGCGACGACGACGACGACTGAAACTCTGCAACTCAGACTACGACCAATAGACAGCCGGATATGAGCGGCGATTCGGAAGGGTTCTGTAAGAATATTAGCCTTTGACTGGAAAGCAAGTGGCATTGCTGGCGCTGCTCTTGTTGTTTCTGTTTTTGTTGTTACCGTTACCGTTTCTGTTTCGCTTGGTTGCCAGGCACCAGCAAGCTAGTGAACTTTTCGTCATGTCGATCACTGGGAGCTTTAGTTAACCAGCTTGGCCAAACTAAACTAAACTAAACTAAACTCCATTGAAACTTAGTGAGCACAAAAAGCGTCTAGACCTAAGGCAGAGGGAAATCTATCTATCGTTTGATTTATATCCGCTCTAGCCATTTGAGCTTGCCGCTCGCGGTGGTGGTTGTCGTGGTGGTCGTAGTCATCGTTATAAAGCGAGAGTTAGGGAGTGAGAGGAAGAGCGCAAGAGGGAGAAATGGGGACGCCTAACTAACCACTGAGCTCAGTGAGAGTGAAGGCTAATCTGAGGTCGGCCTTTGCGCCTATCTTCGGGATCGGATCGGATCGGACGGGATCGGATGGGATGGGATCGAATCGGATCGTGTCGCATAAACAGCAAAGCGGAGGCTCGAGTGCGCCGTGTCTAAAGTTCCTCTAAACACTCGTGGTGGCAGCCATCGGAATTGGAAGTGGCAGTGTCGGTTGCAGTTGCAAACTAACGCGACCCGCGATCACTCAGCCACCAACAAACTAACCCACCGAAGTTGCAGCCATCATCATCGTCGTCATCGTCGTTGTCGATGGAAGCGAGAGACGAGTCAGTCAATTCTAGTTGTCTTCGCTTTTGAGGAGTCAGTTTGTGAGTGCATGTCGCTAGGCGCACAGCGCGCATAGCCAACGCGCTGCAAATTCCCTCAGAGCGGAAGTGACAATTTTCTCTCCAACCATCTAGCGTGAGTTACGAGTTTTGCGTGCCGAGTGACCACAAAAAGTAGCATTAGTGTGTAGTATGTTTTAGTCATGACAACAGTTGTCTCTAATTCAAAACTCTGACTGCATGTTAGCCACCGAAGTTTAGTGTGAGATTTTCTCGCTCCACTAGCTCGATATTTTCGCGCCCAGTGGTCAGTCGTTCAGTTAGTCAGTCGTTTGGTCGGTCAATCGGTAGTTCGATCGACAAGTAAGCTGGTGGTTTCAGTGGCACATACGCAAACACGAGGATATAGAAATTGACAAGTTTGATGCGAGGGGAAACAGGAAAACTACATCAACAGCAACAAATAAAGCAGCAACAACAACACAGAAACAATATTTATGCATAAGTAATGAGGATGCAAATCTGAACTACAAATCAATTCCATTAGAAGCGAGTAGCGGTTGACAAGTAGTAGCTAGAGGTGAAAGTTTAGGTTAGTTTGATATACGCATAAAGCAAGCGAGAGTGATACTCGCGAAAGTTTGCCGAGGTGAAATTGAGAGAGTGAGAGCGAGAGTGAGATTTCCAAACTAGTGAGATTTAGGGATGTAATTTTGTGGTTTGAGGTGAAAGGAAAGAGTGAGAGTTCGTCTGGTGATCAAGTCAAGTTAGTTGTTTCAGGTAGTTTTCATGTTTTCGTAGCGCACGGAGAGAAGAGAGTAGAGATGGACAGGCAGGTAAAGGTTAGAGAGCGGCGAGTGAAGTCAGTGAGTACCAGTCAGTGGTTATCATGATATGATTAGTTACCTGCAAAAATCATAATAATTTATAAAAGAGAGTACCAGAGAGGAAAACTGTTGCCGAGGTTTTGGTAAACAAGGAGCAGCAAGAAGCAGCAACACCAAAAATAAAAACAAACACAAACAAAGGCGAGTGAAAAAATAACTAGAGCACGTGTTGGCAGGAGTGGCGGCGGTCAGTGGCTGCTTTTGAGATAATCAAGTGTATATTGGCCAGCTAAAGAAGATTAAGTCAAAATCAGGCGCCTAACTCAGCGGCCGAAATCAATCGCCTATGTTGGCCCGACCCTTTATTTAAGCCGCCTTATCGATTGGCAACAAATTGACAAAAATTGTCGAATGCACGCGCACATGATGACCGTGGCCAGTGGTGCTGGTGCTGGCAGGTAAATTAAACGGACGGATTGTGTTGCAGTTCGCTAGCAAAGAGAAGAGGAGACTGGCGCTTATTATTCAGGTAATCAGTGTTTGTGCGTAGGTTCTTTGCAGCAACATTACCGGCATTTTGGTGATTTTGTGTGAATCAGTGAGGCTCTCCTCGGAGGGAGGATGACCACACTGGTTGCCGAGCGCCATCCCGGCGAGCGGCCGCCGTTTGTAATGCACCACCACCACCATCAGCTCGAAAGTGACTCTCCAGCCTTCGAATCCGGCTGCTCGTCTGGGAGTAATCCGATCTATTCCTCGACTTCCGTTTCCTCGTCGGCCTCATTAAACTCCTCGGCAGCGGCCACATCGGCAACGACGACCGCCGTGCCCGCTACGACGATAGAGACAGAAACAACAACGGAAAAAGCGCCAGTGGCAACTACCACGACCATCGTTGTGGTGAACTCATCGTCGTCGCTGGGATTGGACTCAGAATTTGGCAATAAGTGCGGCAAGTGTCAGAACCACGAGATTGAAATATCTAAAAAAGGTGAGTGTTAAAAGAATAAATATTTTATTGGACTGGTGGATGAATGAAAGAATGAATGAATGAATGGATGGATGGATGAGCGAATGAGTGAGTGTCTAAAGCGGATGAGATTTGTTTGTTTGCTGGAGAGGCTGTTGTTGTTGTTGTTGTGGCAGGTTTTAAGGTATTATGTGGTGATCTCTATCCGATTCCAAAGGACGAAATTCGAGAGAAACTTAATTTCGTCGGATTCGAATATCGTGTGTCGTGTCGCTTGGTTGTCCTGCTTCGATATCCTCTTAGTTGGATCCAGTTAAAAAGGTCATCTCTCGTCCTCTGCTAGTGGATACATTGGAGTCACTAGAGAAGCGAGACTTATTTAACTCATTTTAGTTACACTAGATTCGTATTCAAGGCAACTCTTATTAATGACCAGCAACCAGCGACAACTAGTAGGATTCAAACCAACAAACACTCGCTACATGTAGTTCGATTGTTGTTGCCGTCGATGTTAATATCGCTATTATTGAATTGTGACACGTGCAAATCATTGTGGCACGTAACCCAGTAAACTCAACGCTTTCTCTCTCTCTCT